>RJWJ010013656.1:0-39467 GCA_004363605.1 Indri indri | reverse complement strand
AAAAAAAAAAAAAAAAAGAAAAGAAAGAAAAAAAGAATGGGAGTTGCTATACTTGTACCAGGTAAAATAGATTTTAAGGCAAAAACTGTAAAAAAAGGCATAGAAGGTCATTATATAATGATAAAGGAGTCAATTCAGCAAGAGGATATAACAATTCTAAATATATATGCACCTAACTCTGGAGCACCCAGATATAAAAGGTGAAATTTTCAGAACTAAAGAGAGAGAGATACACCCCAATACAAAAATCACTGTAGACCTCAATGTCCCGCTTTGAGCATTGGACAAATCACCCAGACAGAAAATCAACAAAGAAACATTGGATTTAATCTGCACTATAGATCAAAAGGACCTAATAGCTATTTATGGAAGGTTTCATCCGAGAGCTGCAGAATACACCTTCTTCTCCTCAGCTCATGGATCATTCTCAAAGATAGACAATATGTTGGGCCACGAAACAAGTCTTAAAAATTTCAAAAATTGAACTCATGCCAAGTATTGGCTCTGACCACAATGGAATACAACTAGAAATCAACAATAAGAGGAACTGTGGAAAATATACGATCACATGGAAATTAAACAATATGCTCCTGAATGGCCAGTGGGATTAATCTCTTCTCATCAGTGAAGAGATTAAGAAGGTAATGTAAAAATTTCTAGAAACAAATGAAAATAAAAACACAACATATTAAAACCTATGGGATACAGCAAAAGCAGTACTAAGAGGAAAATTTATAGCAATAAATGCGTATGTGAAAAAAGTACAAAAGGTTGCAATAAACACCCTAATGATGCATCTCAAAGAACTAGAAAAACAAGGGCAAACTCAACTCAAAATCAGTAGAAGAAAAGAAAAGAAATAATAAATATAAGAGCAGAAATAAATGAAATTGAATTGTGCTGTGCAAATGCATTACATGTAACCAAAATGTTTGTACCACCATTACATCCTGAAAAAATAAAAAAGAAGTAAATGAAATGAAAACCAAAAAAGCAATACAAAAGATCACTGAAACAAAAAGTTGATTTTTTAAAAAATATAAACACAATTTACACACCTTTAGCCAGACTAAGAAAAAAGTGAGAATACCCAAATAAATAAAATCATAGATGAAAACAGAAACATTACAACTAATACTGCAGAAATTCAAAAGATCATTAGAGACTACTTGAGCAACTATATGCCAATAAATTGGAAAACCTAGAAGAACTGGATAAGTTCCCATACACATACAACCTATGCAGATTAAACCAGGAAGAAATCCAAAACTTGAATAAACCAATAAGAAGTAAGGAGATAGAAGCAATAATAAAAAGTCTCCTATCAAAGAAAAGCCCAAGACCTGATATCTTCACTACTGAATTTTGCCAAGCATTCAAAGAAGAACAAATACCAAGCGTGTTAATAGTTAAACTATCACAGAAAATCAAGGAGGAGGGAATACTCCCAAACTCATTCTAGGAGGTTTATATCACTCTGATACCAAAATCAGACAAAGACACAACCAAAGGAAAAAAAGAAGAAAACTATAGGCCAATATCGCTGATGAATACAACTGCAAAAATCCTGAACAAAATACTAGCAAAACAAATTCAGCAACACATTCAAAAGATTATTTATCATGATCAAGTGGGATTCATTCCAGAGATTCAAGGATTTTTCAATATATACAAATCAATCCATGTGATACATCATATCAACAGAACGAAGGACAAAGACAATGTGATCATTTCAATTGATACTGAAAAACCATTGAATAAACATCCTCCATTATAAAAACTCTTTAAAAACTGTATATAGAAGGAACTTACCTCAACATAATAAAAGCCATATATGACAGACTCACAGCTAGTATCATACTGAATAGGGAGAAACTGAAAGCAAGATCTGGAACAGGACAAGGATGACCACTTTCACTACTGTTATGCAACATAGTACTGGAAGTTCTAGCTACAGCAATCAGACAAAAGATAGAAATAAAGGGCATCCAAATTGGAAAGGAAGAAGTCATATTATCCTTGTTTGCAGACAATATGATCTTATATGTAGAGAAACCTAAGGACTCCACAGAAAAAAACTATTCAAACTGATAAACAAATTCAGGAAAGTTTCAGGATACAAAATCAATATACAAAAATCAGTAACATTTCTATATGCCAGTAAGAGACAATATGAAAAGAAACCAAGAAAATAACCCCATTTACAATTGCTATAAATAAAATAAAATACCTAGGAATAAACTTAACTAACAAAGCGAAGAATCTCTATAATAAAAACTATGAAACACTGATAAAAGAAATTTAAAATAACACAAAAAATGGAAAGATATTCCATGCTCATAGATTGAAAAAATAAATATTGTTAAAATGTCTATGCTACCCAAAGCAATCTAAAGATTCAATGTAATCCCATCAATATACCAATGATATTCTTCACAGAAATAGAAAATATAATCCTATAATTTATATGGAACTACAAAAGACCCAGAATAGTCAAAGCCATCCTGAACAAAAAGAACTAAACTGGAGCAATCACATTACTTGACTTTAAATTATACTGCAGAGCTGTAGTAACCAAAACAGCATGGTACTGGCATAAAAATAGACACATAGACCAATGAAACCGAATAAAGAACCCAGAAATAAATTTATACATCTATAGTGATCTTATCTTTGAGAAAGGTGCTAACAGCATACTGTAAGGGAAAGAACAGTCTCTTCAATAAATGGTGCTGGGAAAACTGAATATTGATATGCAGAAGAATAAAACTAGACCTTATCTCTCACTACATACACAAATCAAATCAAAAATAAATCTAAATCGGAAACTAAGAAACTACTAAAATAAAACATTGAGGAAATACTTCAGGACATTGGTCTAGACAAAGACCTCTTGAGTAATACCCCCAAAGCACATATAACCAAGGCAAAATTGTACAAATAGGATCACATCAAGCTAAAAAGCTTCTCCACAGCAAAGGAAACAACCAACAAAGTGAAGAGACAACCTACAGAATAGGAGAAAATATTTGGAAACTGCTCATGTGACAAGGGATTAATACTAGAATATAAAAGGAGCTCTAACAACTCAATAGGAAAAATTTCAAACATTCTGACTGAAAAATGGACAAAGGATATGAATAGACATTTCTCAAAAGAAGACATACAAATGGCCAGCAGGTATATGAGAAAATGCTTAACATCATTGTTCATCAGAGAAATGAACATCAAAACTACAATGAGATATCATCTCACCCCAGTTAAAATGGTTTTTATCAAAAAGACAGGCAATAATGAATGCTGGAAAGGATGTGGAGAAAGTGGAACCCTCATACACTGTTGGTGGGAATGTAAATTAGTGCAACCACTATGGAGAGCAATATGGACATTCCTTAAAAAACTAAGAATAGAACTATCCCATAACCCAGCAATCCTACTTCTAGGTATATATTCAAAGGAGGGGAATTCAGTATGTTGAAATTGATATCTGCATTCTTATGTTTATTGTAGCAGTATTCACAATAGCCAAGATATAGAATCAATGTAAATGCCCATTCAGTGAATGAATGGATAAAGAAATTGTGGTGGAATATTGTATAGGCACATAAAAGAATGAAATCCTGTCATTTGCAGCAACACGGATGGAACAGGAGAACATTATGTTAAGTGAAATAAGCCAAGCACAGAAAGACAAATATTGCACGTTCTGACTCATATATGGGAGCTAAATATTATTATAAAACCAGTTGATCTCATGGAGATAGAAAATAGAATGATGGTTACCAGAGGTTGGAAGGGGTAGTGGGGTAGCGGGAATGAAGGGGGTATGATTAATGGGTGTAAAATATAGTTAGATAGAATGAACAATATTTGATAGCACAACAAAGTGAATATAACAAACAAATTAGGGTATACTTTAAAATAACTAAAAGAGTGGATTGTCATTTTTCTAACACAAAGAAATGTTAAATGCCTAAGGATATGGATACCCTAATTACCCTGATTTGATTAATTCACATTGTATGCCTCTATCAAAATATCACATGTACCTTATAAAGATATACAACTATTATGTACCCATAATAATTGCAAATTTTAAAAATTAAAAAAAGAATAAAGAGTAAAAAAAGACTCTGTTTCCAGCAAAGATGATACTGGTAGCCCATGGCATGATGTGGCAATAGCGATATGCAAAAATTGCCACTGGATACTCCCAATGAAACATCTATAGAAGGTGATGTCTGGGTGACCATATATTTGCTACCTTAGAACATTATAGTCAAACAAAAAAATAAAATGAGCTTGGTTGTTGCTCCTAGTTGCAGTGGACAAAGGGGTTGGTGGGGGGAGATAAGCTCAGGGTTTCAAATTATCAGTTTAAATTTTGCATAAATAACCTGAAAACTTTTGTACTTACCCTGACAGAAACATTCACTTCCTGTAGCTCCAAGGCTGATATTTCTGAAAACTAAACCCAGAGTCTCATTCTGGGAGTGACCAAATTACAATACAAATTGAAATCTCAACCTCTGATCTGTGTTTTCTGCTAAATTGAGGCATTGTTTGTGAAGGAAAGGAATCCTGAAAATTGGGACAGGGACATATGGACAGTTCTTACTGAATATGACCACATAAAACCCCTAAATTCCGCAATTTTTTTTGCCAATCAAAGCAGCCCTTCAACCCCTACCTAAGAAAGTTGGCCTTTCTTTGCCTGAATAATTTGTAATGACTTCCTCTGAGGTAGTTGTATAGCTGAGTTTCCTCAGTACCAACCCCTGTCACCCTGTTTGCTTCTAGAGCTGTAAGTAGTCTCTAGTCGTACCAGACTCCAAAGAGTGAAGTACAAAATATGACCAATGAGAAGATGTATTACATACCAAAAGAATTGCCTGCATTTCCTGATCCTTACAGACAGACACCTGGGGAATAATTTGCCATTGAGCTTAAGGGTATGGGATTACAGTGGAAGGAATATGAAGTTCAATCAGGTGAAATATATTGATATGGGCTCATTAAGTAAAAATTACGGATTAAATGTTTAAGCTCCACAGGTTAGAAACATCTCAAACCTCCCTGACCTGTTTCAAAATGGCAGAGTAGAAGCAAGCTGGCTTCATTTTTTCCTCACAGAAAACCAAAAACGAATATACAGTTCCAAGATGATCACGAGCAATATCCCAGAACTCAAGTGTGAAAATGAGACAGTTTACAAGGACACAAAGAAGTGAAAAAACTCCAAGCAAATGGTAAAAGAATCAGACTTATAGCAACAATTCCCCTCTCCCAATCTGCCAGGCAATGGGCACGTGGAAAATTTCTTCTAGATTCAGAGTTTCTATGTTATAAAAAGTGAGATCCAGTCGGGCAACCAGTTTCCCCACCGTCCTGGGTTCCCTTGGAAGAGAACTGTCCCTGTCCTAACCCATGGGGAGCATTCAAGTGTCTGAAGAGAGTAAAACACCTGAGGGAAGAAAGACAAAGGAGGGGAAGTGGGACTCACATCCCCAGTACACAAAACAGTGCTCTGTATCTTGGCCAAAGGAGTTGCCAAGTCAGAGTGGCTGTTCAGCTGCACCATGCTGTAGTAGGCAGGTTCCATAGGTCCCCTGGGCACAAACCCCTAGCCAGCCCTCCCATGTTGCCAGGGAGCAATATCCCCTTTGGAACCTTCCCCATTTGAGACAAGCAACACTCTGAACATTTGAGTAGATCCAAGGCAAACTTGGGCTTAATGTTCTATCTAGCGCCAAGAGGAAGGCAGTGACCTAATGTAAATTTATTTAACAGGTAAATTGCAAATGATCTCTAAGCAAATATATTCAATAACAACCAAAAAAGTCAGACAGAGAATACTGGAATAAATAATTAATTCTTCAATGATGAAACATACACATGTCCACAATAAAAAGCAAAAAATGGGAAACCATGACCTCCTCAAATGGACAAAGCAAAAGGTCAGTGACTGACCCCATTGAGATGATAATATGTGAGCACTATGATCAGGAATTCAAAATAGCTGGGTTTTTAAAATTTCAATATATTTAGGGTATACAAATGCAGTTTTGTTACATGGATATATTTTATAGGGATGAGGTCTGGGCTTTTAATGTACCCATTACTACCTGAATAGTATACATTGTACCCAATAGGTAATTTTTCTTCCCTCACCCCATCCCACCCTCTGGAGTCTTCGACGTTTTTGTTGTGCCTTTAGAGTCTTCAATGTCTATTATTCCACTCTGTACTACCATGTGTACCCAGAGTTTAGCTGCCAATTATAAGTGAGAACATGCAGTATTTTGTTTTCCATTTCTGAGTTATTTCACTTAGGATAATGGCCTATAGTTCCATCCAAGTTGCTGCAAAATGCATTATTTCATTCTTTATTATGACTGAGTAGTAGTCCATAATGTGTATGTATATATGTATGTGTGTGTGTATATATATATGTATATGTATATGTATACACACATATATCACATTTTCTTTATCTACTCATCAGTTTATGGACACAGGTTCATTCCATATCTTTGCAATTGTGTATTGTGATGTAATAAACATAAGAGTGCAGGTATCTTTTTGATATAATGACTTCTTTCTTTTCCTTTGGGTAGATACCCAGTAGTGAAATTGCTGAACCGAATCGTAGATCTACTTTTATTTCTTTGCGGAATCTCCATATTGTGTTCCATAGAGGTTGTATAATTTATATTCCAACTAATTGACATACCAAGTATATAAGTGTTTCTTTTCCTTTTCACTGCATCTACAACAGCTATTGTTTTTTGACTTTATAATAATGGCTATTCTGACTGGGCTAAAGTGGTAACTCATTGTGATTTTAATTTGCATTTCTCTGATGATTAGTGATGTTGAACATTTTTCATATGTTTTTTGGCCACTGTATGTCTTCTTTTATTCATGTCTTTTGCCAACTTTTTGTTGCGGTTATTTCTTCTTTCCTTGCTGAGTTGAGTTTCTTATAGACTCTGGATATTAGTCCTTTGTCAGATGCATAGTTTGAGAATATTTTCTCCCATTCTGTAGGTTGTCTACACCATTGATTATTTCACTGTGCAAAAGGTTTTTAGTTTAATTAAGTCCCATTTAAAAAACATTTTTTATTTTTACTTATTGTATAAATGATATTGGACTGACAAAAAATTTAAAAAGTCACCAAGAATCATCTGACTAATAAATCATCTGTTTGCATTTTTAAAATCCCTACCAGCTTCAGCCAAGCTTCTGCTCCCCTTTCACTTTACTGGAGAAAGTACAACCTAGTTCAGAACTCCCTTGAGCATTTCTTTGTAGGGCTGATTTAGTGGTGACAAATTCCCTTGGCATTTGCTTGTCAGGGAAAGACTTTATTTCTCTTTAATTTATGAAGCTGAGTTTAGCAAGATACAAAATTCATGGCTGATAGTTCTTTCCATTGAGAATATTGAAAATAGGACCCCAATATTTCCTGGCTTATAAGGTCTCTGCTGAGAAGTCAGCTATTAGTCTGATGACCTTTCCTTTGTAGGTAATTACACATTTGCATCTTGCTACTTTTATTTTTTTTTCCTTTACATTTTCTTAGATAAGCTAATGACTATATGCCTTGTGTAGACCTTTTTGCAATGTGCCTCTCTTATGTTCACTGAGCCTCTTCTATCTGGATTTCTAAGTTTCTTGCAAGACTGGAAAAGTTTTCCTCCATTATTCCCTCAAATAGGTTTTTAACACATTTTACTTTTCTCTCTTTTCCCTTAGTAATACCTATGACATAGGTTTATGTGTTTTACTTAATCCCATATTTTCTCAAAGACTTTGTTTATTTCTTTTAATTATTTTGTCTATTTTTGTCTGACTGGGTTAATTCAAAATAACTGTCTTAAAACTCTGAAATTTTTTTTGGCCAGGTCTATTCTATTGGTTGAGCTTTCAACTGCATTTTGTAATTACATCCATGTGTCTTTCATTTCCATAACTTCTGTTTGGTTTATTTTTTTAAAAAAAAATCTATCTCTTTAGTGATTTTTTATTCATTCCCTGAATTTTTTTTTGCGGGGGGGCTGTTGTTTTTCTAACTTTCTCTGGGATCTGGTTAAATTTCCTTGCAATCTGTATTTTGAATTCTTTATCTGTCATTTCAGAATTTTCCTTCTGGTTTGGATCCATTGCTAGGGAGCTAGTGTGATCCTGTGGGGGTGTCAAACAGTCTGTTTTTTCATACTTCCAAAGTTCTTACTCTGGTTCCTTCTCATCTGGAGAAGCTGTCACTTCTTATTTTTGAATTTACTTTCATTTGGATGGGACTTTTTAATTTTTAAATTTGTCCCGTTGAGGGTGTGTGTGTAATGTATGCTGTGTTTGTTCATTTAGCTTTGATTCTGGGGTACTTTCAGGGGGCCAAATCTCTGTATGTGTTCCTGGGTTATAGATAGCCTTTGTGTGATAGTTTTCTCAGATGCTGATTTTAGTAGGGATTCAATGGGCTGCAGTTCAATCCTCAGGCCAGTAGGTGGCGTTAATGTGCCAGCTGCAGCAGGAGCCGATGGTGTGTGCTTGGTCTCAGTTTGCTCAGGCGGTGAGGTGGTCTGTGGAATGTCCAATGTCCTGTGTCCCGTGCTCAGCCCTTGAGGGGGGACAAAGCTGGGCCTAGCTATACCGCCACCCCCCCACCCCGCCAATACATCCCAATGACAAGTGGAAGCACCGTCCCTGACATGGGCGGGTCGGGGGAGCTTGTGTTGAAATGTACCATGGTGTCCATTGTGGTGGGGGGTCGGAGATGGAGGGAAGGGACTACACCAGCTCCACAGCCTGGGTAGGTAGACATGCGATCTGTCCCTATCATCCCGCTATCCTGGAGCTCATGACTTTCGGTTCAGGGAGACAAGGTTGTTTTCCTCCAGGCTGTAGTGTGGCTATGGGCCATGGAAAACACCTGTCCCACAGCCCTCCACCCAGATTGCTTCAGTGTGAAACCTCTCAGCCTGAAATAAACAGCACTTCAGCTTGCTTGTACTCCAATACAGGAAGCTACTGCTCCTTAAAGGGAGAGGCAGGGACCTGGCCTTCCATACAAGCCCAGGCATGGTGGGCAGGGCGTCAGTGAAGTTACAGCTGCTCCTAAATGCCCTGGAATGACCATCCTCTGATGCACCTGTTCCAGCCACCCCATGGGAACAGCTGCAGCTACATCGACAGCAGTGGGTGGGGGGAAATGAGAAGTCCCACCTCCCGGTATGTTCCAGGACCTGGTGACTAAGTCAGAACTGCTCTTCTCACTTACAGAGCCCAGGGTTGTGCCCGCTTCTCCACTAAAGGGAGAGCAGACACCCTCAGTTCACAAGCAAGGCACTTTCAAATGAAAGAGAGTGCATGCTCTGGTCTCTTTTGTATCAACACCGCCCCCCCTCCAAGCATACCACACTCTCCTCTCCCCTATGGGTACCCTTCCCTGAGTGTTAAAACTCTAGGAATCCCATAGTTCCACAGGGACATCCTGGCTTCCTGTGGCTGCTACAGTCAGAGTTGGTGCTGGGAAATGTTTGTGGGGCATCCAGCAAAGCAGTTATTCAAAAGCTGAGATTCCCTGGGCAGGGCAACTGCAAAAATGCTGCCTCTCTGTGTAGGGAAGGAAATGGGCTGCACCCTCCATGCCAACACTAGTGCAGTGGGCACAGTGATAGTTGGGTGCAGCCTCCCCCCAAACCCCAGGACTATCCATCCTCCAGCACACCCACACCAAATCCCCATGGGAGAGGTCATGGCTACATCCTCAGCAATGGGTGGTGAGGAAAGGAGAATTTCCTGTCTCCAAGTCCCTTTCCGGGCACTGGTACCACTTGTCCTCTGGGTTAGACATCATCTCCTTCCCTCCAGACCCTGCTCTACACCTGTATCTCCACTGGGAGGGGTGCAGACATATTCGTTTCACAAGTAGGGAACTCTGATGCAAAGGAGGGCACACGCTCTGGTTTCCTTTGTTCCATGAGGCACTTTGGCTTGCTGTACTCTCCCTTCCCCTAGGAGCAGCCCACCCTGAGGGTTAAAACTCTAGGAATCTTGCAGCTCCCCTGGTTCCTAATGGAATTTTGTGGTTGTCACAGTCAGAGAAGGTGCTGGGGAATGTTTGTGTGGGATCCAGTGATATGCAGACAGAAGAGTTGAGACTCCTTGGACACAAGCAATGAGGGCATAAGCAGTATGGTGTCTGTCACCTTAGCTTGAGTCTATAGAGAGAGCAGATGGCCCTGTGTTGGCTGGCAGCCCATTGTTCTGCCCAAATCCCTCATAGCAGAAGTACTTGGGCTTGTGGGGACAGAGAGGCTCTCTGACAGATCAGGAGATGACAGTCTGCCACAAGAGTGAGGGGAGCAAAAAGAAACACCCCCAACTACACTTCCCATAAGACTCCAAATTTCTTGGGAATCAATCTCTGCCAAATTCTTGTTTCTTCTTATTTTGTGCCCCAACTTCTTTCCATGGGTTCTCTGGTAAGTTCTAGTACTCTTCCTGTAGTATTCCTCTTGGGCCATACTTATTCACCTCCAACTTTGAATCTTCTTTCTGAGGAGAATTGGTGACCAATGTCTATAGTCAGCTACCTTAAAAAAATAGCATTTTTTTAAAAAAAAACTTAGCAAACTCCAAGATAATATGGAAAATCAATTGAGAAATTTATCATAGAAATTTAACAGAGACATTTAAATAAAAAGAAAAATTAAACAGATATTCTGGAACTGAGAAATATATTTGATAAACTGAAAAATGCATTAGAGGCTCCAAATAGCATAATGGATCAAACAAAAGAAAGAATCAGTGAGCTCAAAGACAGGCCATTGGGAAATATACAAAGAAGAAAAAAGAATTAAAAGGAATGAAAAATACTATAAAATATAGACATTTACCTCAAAAGAGTGAATCTAAGAATTATTTGGTGTTCAAGAGGAAGTTGGGAAAAAGCAAGGGGTAGAAATCTTATTCAAAGAAATAACAACTGAAAATTTTCCGAAATTTAAGATAGAAACATCAGGTACAGGAAAGTCAGAGAAAACCACACAGATTCAATCCAAACAAGATTACCCCAAGGCATATAATAATTAAATTCTCAAAGGTCAAGGACAAAGGATTCTAAAATCAGTAAGAGAAAAGAGGCAAATAACATACAATGGTGTATCAATTTGTTTAAAAACAGACTTTTCAAAGAAAACCATAACAAACAAATGGCCAAAAAGCATATGAAAAAATGTTCAACATCACTAATCATCAGAGAAATGCAAATTAAAACCATAGTGAGATATCGTCTTACACCAATCAGAATGGATATTATTAAAAAGACAAAAAATATCAGATGTTGGCAAAGATGCAGAGAAAAGGGAACTCTTACACACTGTTGGTGGGAATGTAAATTAGTACAACCTCTATTAAAAAATGGAGATTTCTCAAAGAACTAAAAATAGAACTGCCATACAATTCAGCAATCATATTTCTGGATATCTACCCACAGGAAAAGAAATCAATATATAAAAAATATACCTACACTTCTATGTTTATCACAGCACTATTCACAATAACAAAGCTATGGGATTATTCTAAGTGTCCATCAAAGGAAGATTGGATAAAGAAAATTTGTGGTATTTATATGCAATGGAATACTATTCAGATGTAAAAAAAAAAAAAGAAAAAAGAATGAAATCATGTCTTTTGCTGCAATATGGACAGACCTGGAGGCCATTATCTTAAGTGAAACAACCAGACACAGAAAGACAATACTATATGTTCTCACTTATGAGTGAAAGCTAAATAATGTGTACACGTGCAAGCAGAGTGTAGAGTGATGGACAACGGAAATTCAGAGGGATGGGAAGGTGGCAGGGGGTAGATGAAGGGAGGTTGCTTAGTGGGTACAATGTGTGTTGCTTCAGTGATATATGCACTGAAGGCCCTGACTTCACCACAACGCAATATATCAATGCAGCAAAATTGCACTTGTACCTCATGAATATGTTACTATACAAATAAAAAAGAAAGGAATAAAAGGTATGTGGTAAAATACTCAACATTGCTAATAATCAGAGAAATGCAAATCAAAAGGACAATGAGATATCATCATCTCACCTCAGCTAAAATGGCTTTTATCAAAATAACATGGAATAATGGCTGCTGGCAAAGATGTGGAAAAAGGGGAACCCTTATACACTGTTGCTGGGAATATAAATTAGTACAGCAACTATTGAAAACAGTATGGAGTTTCCTCAAAAAACTAAAAATAGGATTTCCATACCATATGATCCAGCAATCTCACTGCTGGGTATACATCCCAAATAGAGGAAATCAGTATATTGAAGGGGTATCTGCACTCCCATGTTTATTGCAGAACTGGTCACAATAGCTAATATGGAATTGCCTAAATGTCCATCAATGGATGAATAAAGAAAATGTAATATAAATCCACAACGAAATATTATTGAGCAATAAAAAATAAAATGAAATCCTGTCATTTGCAGCAACATGGGTTGAACTAGAGGACATTATGCTAAGTGAGATAAGCCAGGTACAAATATCACATGTTCTTACTCATATGTAAGAGCTGAAAAAATGAACCTCATGAAGATAGGGAGAAGACTGGTGATTACTAGAGGCTAGGAAGGATGGAGGGAAGGGGGATGAAGAGTGGTTGATTAATGTGTATAAAAATACAATTAAATAGAAGGAAGAAGACCTAGTGTTTGACAGTTCAGGAGAGTAACTACACTTGCCAACAATCTATTTAAAAAATTTATTTACTCATTTCAATAGATTTAGGGGGTACAAATGGTTTTTGTTGCATGGATGAATGGTATAGTGGTGGAATCTGGGTTTTCAGTGTGTCACCAGAATTGTGTACATTGTATCTGATAGGTAATTTTTTGTCCTTCACCCCCTCTCACCTTTCCCCCTTCTTATTCTCCAATGTTCATTGTACCACTGTGTATGACCATGCACACTCATTGTTTAGCTCCTACCTGTAAGTGAGAACATGGGGTATTTGTTTTTCCATTCCTGAGATACTTCACTTAGGATAATGGCCTCCATTTCCATCCAAGTTGCTACAAAAGACATTATTTCATTCTTTTATATGACTGAGCAGTATTCCATGGTATGTGTGTGTGTGTGTGTGTGTGTGTGTGGTGTATCTCACATTTTCTTTATCCACTCATCGGTTGATGGGAATGTAGGTTGATTCCATATCTTTGCAATTGTGAATTGTGCTGCAATAAACGTGTAAGTATAGGTATCCTTTTTATATAATAACTTCTTTTTCTTTTGATAGATAACCTAGTAGTGGGATTGCTGGATCAAATGGTAGATCTACTTTTAGTCCTTTGAGAAACTCCATATTGTTTTCTGTAGAGGTGGTACTAATTTACATACCTATCAACAATGCATAAGCATTCCCTTTTCACTGCATCCGTGACAAGATCTATTGTATTTTGACTTTTTAATAATGGCCATTCAGACAGTGGTAAGGTGATATCCCTTTGTGGTTTTAATTTGCATTCCCTGATGATAGTGATATTGAACATTTTTTATATGTTTATCAGCCATTTGTATACCTTCTTTTGAAAAATGTGTGTTCATGTTTTTTGATCACTTTTTTTTATTATGTAATTTTTATTTATTTATTTATTTCAGGATATTACAGGGGTACAAACATTTTGGTTGCATGTTATGACTTTGCCACACCCAAACCATGATTTGAGGCATGCCTTTTTCCCCTTACAATGCTCACCTTGGCCATTAGTTGTGAGTTTACCCACCCCCAACCCCCTAATACCTGAAGAATGTTACTACTGTGTGAGCACCATAGTAGTTGATCAGCTAGTGTCAATTTGATGGCGAGTACATGTGGAGCGCTCACTTTTTAATGGGGTTGGTTGTCTTTTATCTTGCTGATTTGTTTGAGTTCCTTGTAGATTCTAGATATTAGTCCTTTGTCAGATACATGCTTTGTGAATATATTCTCATATTCGGTGTGTGTCTATTTACTCTGTCAATTATTTCTTTTGCTGTGCAGAAGCTTTTTAATTTAATTAAGTCTCATTTATTTATTTTTGTTTTTGTTTTATTTGCTTTTGTGGTCTTACTCATAAATTCTTTTCCTAGGCCAATGTCTAGAAGAGTTTCTCCTAGGTTTCATTCCAGAATTTTTATGGTTTCAGGTCTTAACATTTAAGTTTTTAAATCCATTTTGAGTTAATTTTTATATATGGTGAGAGAAAGAGATCCAGTTTCATTCTTGTGCACATGGCTATTCAATGTTTCCAGCAGCATTTATTGAATAGGATGTCCTTTCCCTGGGGTACATTTTTGTCTCCTTTATCAAAGATCAGTTGGTCATAGGTGTATGGTTTTATTTCTGGGTTCTCTATTCTGTTCCCCTGTTCTATGTTTCTACTTTTTTTTTTTTTACCAGTACCATGCTTTTTTGGTTACCACAGCCTTGTAATATGGTTTAAGTGGAGTAACGTGATGCCTCCAGATTTCTCCTTTTTGCTTAGAATTACTTTGCCTATTTGGGGCTTTTTTTGATTCCATATGAAATTCAGGATTGTTTGTTCTAATTCTGTGAAGAATGATATTGGTATTTTGATGAGAATTGCATTGAATCTGTAAATCACTTTGGGCAGTATGGATAATTTAACAATGTTGATTGTTCTAATTCATGAGCATGGGATATTTTTCCATTTGTTTGTGTCATCTATGATTTCTTCCATCAGTGTTTTGTAGTTATCCTTGCAGAGCTCTTTCACCTCCTTGGTTGAGTATATTCCTAGGTATTTTTTATTGCAAGTATGGTAAATGGGATTGAGTTTGTGATTTGATTCTCAGCTTGGCTGTTATTGACATATAGAAATGCTACTTATTTGTGTACATGCATTTTGTAACCTGAGACCTTAGTGAATTTATTTATCAATTGAGGAGTTCTTAGGGTTTTTCATATCACTGGTAAATAGGGATAGTTTGACCTCCTCTTTTCTGATTTGGATGCTTTTTACTTCTTTCTCTTACTTGATTGCTCTGGCTAGGACTTCCAGTACTATGTTGAATAGAGTGGTGAAAATGGGTATCCTTGTCTTGTTCCAGTTCTTATTGGGACTGCTTTCAATTTTTCCCTATTCAATATGATGTCGGTTGTAGGTTTGCCATACATGGGTTTTTTTTTTTTATTTTGAGGTACGTGATATCTATGGCTAGTTTGTTGGCAGTTTTATCATGAGAGGATACTGGATATTATTGAATGCTTTTTCTGCATGTATTGAGATGATCGTATGGCTTTTTCAAATTCCATTTATGTGGCAAATCACAATTATTGATTTGCTTATGTTGAACCATCCTTGAATCCCTGTGATGAAACCCACTTGATAATGGCGAATTAGCTTTTTGATGTGCTGTTGAATTTGGTTTGCTAGTATTTTGCTGATGATTTTGAATCTATGTTCATCTGGAATATTGGTCTGTGGTTATCTTTTTTTGTTGTGTCCTTTCCTGGCTTTGGTATCAGGGTAATACTGGCTTCCTAGAATGGGTGAGGGAGGATCCTTCCTTCAGTAGGATAGGTATTAGTTCTTCTTTGTAGGTCTGGTAGAATTCAGCTGTGAATCCATCTGTTCTTGGCCTTCTTTTCTTCAGGAGATTTTTAATGCATTGACTGCCACACACACACACACACACACACACACACACACAAAAGAAACCAGAAAACTTTGCCTTGGGGCCACAGTGTTTTATTATGAAAATAGAATAAAAATTTTGAGTATAATTTAAAGGTAAACATAAATAGAAAAATGAAATTTATTAACTTTTATTCATTTAATCCATGTTTTTAGAATTAAATTGTTAATATTAATTGTAACAATAAGAACATCAGCAAGTAAGATTTTATATGCTTCACACAGCCCTGGGGTCAAAACTTGAGTAAATTAAATACAACTCTCATGGCAGTCAATGTGTTAAATTACTGATTTAATCTTTTTACTCATTACTTGTCTGTTCAGGATTTCTAGTTCTTCCTGATTCAAGCATTGGAGGGTGCGTGTTTCCAAAAATTTGTCCATTTCCTTTAGATTTTCTAGTTTGTGTGCATAAAATTATTTATAGTGGTCTCAGGTGATCTTTTCTATATCTGTGGTATCAATTACTATGTTTCCTTTTTCATTTTTGATTGAGATTACTTGATTTTTCTCTTTTCCTTTCTTGATTAATCTAGCTAGTGGTCTATCAATTTTGTTTGGCTTTTAAAGGAACCAACTTTTCCTTTTATTGGTACTTTGTTTTGCTTTTTTGGCTTGAATTTCATTAAGTTCTGCTCTGATCTTTGTTATTGTGTGTATTCTTTTACTCTTGAGTTTTGTTTGTTCTTGTTTTTCTGATTTCTTGAGGTGTGACATTAGGTTGTTAGTTTGTGATTTTTCAATCTTTTTGATATAGGCACTCAGCATTATATACTTCTCCTTTAGCACTGCTTTTACTGTATCCCAGAGATTTTGGTAGCTTGTTTCACCATGTCATTCAATTTAATAATTTTTTTTACTTCCATCTTGATTTCATTGTTGACCCAAGATCATTCAGCAGCAGGTTTTTAAAAATTTCTCTTTATTTGTGCAGTTTGAGAGTTCTTCTTGTAATTGATGTCTAGTTTAATTTTACTGTGGTCTGAGAAGATGCATGGCCTAACATATGATCCATATTGGAAAATGTTCCATATGCTGTTGCTCCATAGATTAATATTGCTATATAGAGACAGAAATGATTTCAGGAGTTTTGCAGGGCTTTGCCCTGAAGGACTATGTGAATGTGTTAGTTCACATGTCAAAAGCTGCCTCGCCTCAGGAAGGCATGTCACAGGTCAGTGGCAGCTGCTTTCCAAGGTGACTCTGGAGTCTCAAACCTGTGGCTTTCATCTGTTTTGTATGACAAAGCAGATTTACACGGAGCCACGGGATGAGAGCTGATCAAAGGGTGCCCGCCCGACAGACAGACACCTGCGGTTAAAAGCAATTAGCCTAAGGGACAGTTCCTGCTCCACTACTGACTACCTGTCTCAATCCACAATAACTAGATTAAGAAATATAGAGCCACTATATCTCTGCTTAGCCTTTCTGCTAAGTGATAGTTTTACTTTAGAACTTAGAAGTTTGTCTTAGAAAGATTTCGTAACCATTTGCTCACATAGATAGAGTTAATTAAGGGATCTCTAGAAGAATTTTGGGAGACTTTTAGGAGACTTTTAACCTAAAATGAACTACCTGTTATTATGTAAATCTGTTACCCCTGGCAACCAATCACTATACCAATAAATACCCACATGAAACTTTACTCAGGGCCTCACAGCTCACAGAAATGCTGGGGGTCTCCTGATACCCCACCTTTTATAAATTCTATACTTTATAAAGCTGTACTTTCATCTCTGTGTATTCTTTTATTTCTATATTGTATTATTTTCTATTTTCTATTATTTCCTTATTCTTTGCGATGACCCCTGCCTAAGGGACCTGATTTTTTGCTGGGAGCATAGCTAACTCCCCCCAATATGGTACTGAGATGAATGTATATGCTTCAGTTTTTGGGTAAAATGTCCTGTAAATGTCTGTTAAATACATTTGTTCTAGAGTCCAGTTAATTTTAGTGTTTCTTTGTTGATTTTCTGCCTTGATTATCTGTCTAGTTCTTTAAATGGAGTACTGAAGTCTCCCGCTATTATTATGTTACTGATTATTTCTTTTCTTAGATCTATGAATATTTCTTTTACGAATCTGGGAGCTCTGGTGTTAGTTGCATATATATTTAGGATTATTATACCTTCTTGTTGAATTAATCAATTTATTATTATATATGACCATCTTTGTCTTTTTTACCATTCTTGATCTAAAATATGTTTTATCAGATATAAGACTAGCTACTCCTGCTCACTTTTGGTTTCCATTTGTGTAGAATTTTTTTCCACCACTTTACTGTGAGTCTATAAGGATATTTATGAGTCAATTTGGTTTCTTGGAGACAGCAGATATTTGGGTTGTGCTTTCGTTTTTTTTAACCCATTCTGCCAATCTAAATCTTTTAAGTGGGACATTTACACTGTTTACATTCAATGTTAATATTGATACATGAGAAACTGTTCTAGTCATCATGTTTATGGTTACCTAGTTGCTTTGTGTTCTCCTTTTTGTAACTAATTTTACGAAAGTTGTGAGTTTTTACTTTCCACTGCTTTTATACTGATGAGTATCTACTGTTCTTTTCAATGTTTGGAGCACTTTTGAGCATTTCTTGCAGGGCTGTTCTAGTGGTGACAAATTCCCTTAGTGTTTGCTTGTCTGGGAAAGACTTTATTTCTTCTTCATTTATGAAATTTAGTTTCATAGGATACAAAATTCTTGGCTGAAAGTTATAGTTTTTAAGACTAAAGATAGGCTCTCAATCCCTTTTGGCTTATAGGGTTTCTGCTGAGAAACCTGCCAGTACTCTGATGGATTTTCCTTTTTAGTTACTTGACGTTTTCATTTCACAGCTTGTAGGAGTTCTTCTTTCATGTTGACTTTGGTCAGTCTGATGACTATGTGCCTTGATTATGTCCTTTTGGCAGTGATTTTCCCAGGAGTTCATTGAGCTTCTTGTATTTGGATGACTAAATCTCTAGCAAGACCAGGGAAGTTTTCTCTGATTACTCCCTCAAATATATTTTCTAAGCTTTTTCTTTTTCTTCTCCTCCCTCAGGGATACCTATGATTCTTATATTTTGGCACTGTATATAATCGCATATTTCTCAGATCCTTTTTCATTTATCATCATTCTTCTTTCTTTATTTTTGACTGACTGGGTTAATTTGAAAGACTTGTCTTCAGTCTTCAAGCTCTGGAATTATTTCTTCTGCTGGGTCTAGTTCTATTCTTGAAACTTTCCACTGTGCTTTGTATTTCCCTGAATAAATTGATCTTTTCCAGAAATGTTGTTTGCTATTTAAAAAATATATGTAAGTCTTTAGTAAATTTTTCATTCATTTTCTGATTTTTTTTGTTTCTTTGAGTTGGTTTTATATTTTCTTTTAGATCTCATTGAGCTTCCTAACAATCTATATTTTTTTAGTTCTTTATCCGTCATTCAGTATTTTCATTTTGATTGGGATCCGATACCAGAGAGCTGGTGTATGATCCTTTGGTGGGAACTGTCACATTGTTTTTCATACTGAGTTTTTCCACTGATTCCTTCTCATCTGGAGAGGGTGTGTCACTTCTACGTTTTGAATTCTCTTTTGTTTAAATGATACTTTTTTATTTCTCTTGAGGTTGTGACTGTAGCATATGTTGGGTAAGGATCTTTGGCTTTGCTTGTGTGTTCTTTCAGAGGGGCCTAGGTTTTGAATGAATATTTTGATTATAATAGCATTAGCGTGGTGGTTTTCTCAATTGCTAGTTATTTGTAGGCTGTAATGGTAGCATACTATGCATGTGGAGAGGTTTCTTGCCTCCTGTCCAGAAGGGGAGATGAGGTATATGAAATCATTCTTTCCCTAGACCTGTGGACTTCTAACAATATGAATTACACTGGAATGTCCAGTTTAATTTCTAGGTCAAAAGGTGGTGCTTGTCTATTAGAATCAGCCAAGCCCTGTACAACTGAAACAGTAAATGCTGTAATGGGCCATACAAGTTGACCTCTCTGCCAATTTATGATTCTTGCAGGAGAGAACCAGCTGTGGTGGTGTTTTTGGAAACTATCACAGCTCTAGTCAACCAGGAGAAGCACTCAGACATCCTAGGCAATGGACGGGAGTACCCCTGGAACTCCAAAGGGATCCCTTCTTGTGTTCCACCACCACCACGGCAGATGGAGTCATGAAGCTAGGTGGGGCTGGGTTGGGCAAGCCCAAGTTCAGGCTCTCCAGAGGTGGGTGTAAGCATTATCTCAATAGGACTCAGATGTCAGCTCTCAAGCTGCTTGGGAAAGCCACCAGGGAGGGGGACCACACCAAAGAACTTGCTTGTGGGGGAAGGGCAGTCCAGAATTCACAGTTCAGCTAGTGGGAATGGGTTTCCCACTCCCCTTGTTTGGCTGATCTCCCTCAAGCATCTGGGCATTGACAGCAGCCCAAACCAGCCAGGGCTGCAGCCTGGTAGTAATGGTGCCACAGATTGCCAGTCTCCCCACCCAGGGCCCAGCCTAAGACCAAAAGCATGGCTTTCTCAGCCATTCCTGTTGGAGGAGTGGTGCTCCATGCATGTACTGCAGCATGGACCCACTCTACACTCTCCTTTCAGTTCTGCCAATGGGGGCTCCCTCCCCACTTGAGATCAGTTCATAAATCTCTCCTCCATGCTCCTGAATGATGCAATTGAGCCCTGAAAATACAGGATCAGGCCCATGGAATTGTCCTTAGGTCCTCTGAGTTTAAGCTCTAACAGAGACATGCAGGCTGCTCCTAGGCTGCCTGTGAAACATACAAATAGGCCAATAGTTGTTCTGTTGCAGATCACCTGTGAAGTGGGCAGGGTATGCCCCACTCAGTGGGAGCAGTGAGCTCATGGTCTGAACACCCCTCAGTCCCACAGTGATGCACAGCTACAGCAGCAAAACTTGATCTTGCAGTGTGGGAGATCACCTAGTTCCCTCCTCCCTCCCTAGCAGCAATGGGGTAGAAGCATCCTCAGAGCAGGGCTTAGAATAATGGGAAAATGTCTCTCCAGTTGGCTGCAGGTGCATGTGCCCAGGATTTGGAAGCACATTGAGCTTCATGTGAGCCCAAGTAGTGCTTCTGTGTGATCTCCTGGCAGGTCCTCATGCCACTCTGTAGGCCTATGGAGGTTGAGGAGTTCACCTATAGCCAAAACTGCAAAGGTCCAAGGTGTAAGTGTAAAGCTCCAAAGGTCTACTGCTTACCCCTTCCTTGGGTCTAGGTTCAGGTGTTGCCCAAGTTTCTCAGTGGCCCCACACAGATGCAGTCTGGCTTCTGCCTTCACTCTAAATGTCTCCCCATCGCCTATCTGCTATCTTCAAGCATTTTTCTTCAATGATCTATTTGAAATATGGATATTTGATGAAAATCCTGATTTCTCTCCGAAGAAAAGACAAATGCCAGCCGCCTGTAGTCAGCCATCTTGAAAGTCCCCAATAATATGTTGTGTATTATAAAATAGCTAGAAGAGAAGAATTCAAATGTTCCTGGCACAAAGAAATGATAAACACTTAAGGTGACTGGAGTGTCATTACACATTATATGCATATATCAAAATATTACATGTACCTTGAAAATGTGTACATCAACTATGTATAAATTTTAAAAGACATGTCTTTAATAGCTTGTTTGGTTAGTAGATTGAAACTTGTCCCAAAGGTGGCCTACATTAAGTGAAATTGAAATGCCAGAACTGCCTTTGTATACTTTGTATCCTTAAGCTTAGGAGAATTTGAATATTAGAGTAGATTGATCATGCAAGACTTGCTCACCTACTCTTGGAGAGTCTAGATGTGGAGTGTCCTTTTCACCATGACCATGAAAAATAAATTTGTGAAGGGAGTCCCAGCATCACTGAAGAGCTCTGTGGTCACTCTACTTTGCAAGTCACAAATTACAATTGAAAGAGCTACCATAGAACTTGGGGGTCCCTAAATGCAATGTTGATAAATGGGATATTGGCATGGCAGAGCCAAGTGGCAGCACTTACTTGCTAAAGACAAAGTGGATATGGTTAGTGTGATGGACAGTGGAGACAAAACAGTAATCTGAATATCATGACTCACAGAGACCTATGGCATTGGTTAGTTGATCTTAGCATTCATAGAAGAGAAATAGAGAAGCAGTCTACTAAATTCTTACTTGATTTATATAAATTGAAAAATTCTAGGTCAATTAAACAGACATCTAACATGAACCACAAAAACAAGAGTCACAGCCCCTCAATCAATTACAAGACTTGAAGAAGTTTGCAGACTCAGAACTTCTTGAATGAAGGGGAGGCTAAGCCCCTAGAGGAAGGACCCCGATGCACTGCCAAAAATTTAAACTGCTACTATTTCTTCTAGCCTTCCCCAAAAGAAGGTATGACCTTTTACCAGGGTGACTGTGCATTGGAGAAGAAGAAATAATCAGATTTTATGATTGTTACTAGACAATGACTTTGAACTGACACTAATTTCAGGAGATGCAAAACATCATTACGGTTCACCAGTCAGTATAGGAGCTTATTATGGTCAGTTAATCAATGGAAATTTAGCTCAGATCCTTTCCACAAAGGATCGAGTGGGTCCCTAAACCCATCTTTTGTTTATTTCTTCAGCTCTATAATGCATAATTAGAATAGATATACTCAGAAATTAGCAGAATACCCACATTGGTCACCTTACCTGTGGAGTGAGGGCTATTATGATAGGGACAATCATATGAAATCCAGCAGAACTGCTTCTATCTGGGAAAGTAATAAACCAAAAGAAATATTACATTTTTGGAGGGATTTTAGAGATTAGTGCCACTATCAAGGATTTGAAAAATGTAGCAGTGGTGATTTCCACCGCATCCCCATTCACCTTGGCTATTTGGCCTGGGCAGAATACAGATGGATCTTGGAGAATAATAGGGAATTATCATAAACTTAACCAAGTGGCGAGTCCAATTGCAGCAAATGTGGTTTTACCGCTTGAGTAAATTGACACATCCTCTGGCATATATACGACAAATGCAGATTTTTTAAATCAATACCCGCTAGTAAAGATCACTAGAAGTACTTTCCCTTCACCTGATAAAGCCAGAAATACACCTCATTGTCCTACCTCAAGGTTATATCAACTTTCCAGTCTTATGTTATAATTTAGTCCCCAGAGATTTTTATAGTCTTTCTCTTCCAGAAAACTTTACATTGGTCCATTACATTGATGATATTATGCTGATTGGATCTAGTGAACAAGAAGTAGAAACTACTGTTCAGTAGTTCCCCCTCATCCATAGTTTTGCCTTCTAAGGTTTTAATTACCCATGGTCAACTGCAGTCTGAAAATATTCAATGGAAAATTCCAGAAATAAATAATTCATAAGCTTTAAATTACAAGATGTGCTGAGTAGTGTGATAATCTTGTGCCATCCTGCTCTGTCCCCTCAGAATGGAAATCATCCCTTTGTCCAGCATATCTACCCTGTATATGCTACCTGCCCATCAGTCACTTAGTAGCTGTCTTGGTTATCAGATCAACTGTTGTAGTATCACAATGCTTGTGTTCAAGTAACCCTTATTTTAGTTAATAATGGCCCCAAAGCACAAGAGCAGTGATGATGGCAATTTGGATATGTCAAAGGGAAACCATAAAGGGCTTCTTCTATCAAGTGAAAAGGTAGAAGTTCTTGACTTAATAAAGAAAGAAAAAAGAATCATATGCTGAGATTGCTATGAACTACCATAAGAATAAATCTTTTATCTGAGATTTTGAAGGAGGAAAATAAATTCTTGCTCGTTTTGCTGTCATACCTCAAATGGCAAAATTCATGACCACAGTGTGTTATAAATGCTTAGTTAAGATGGAAAAGGCATTTAATATGTGGGTGGAAGACATGAACAGAAACATAATTTCAGTTGAGAACAATTGAGTACAATATAATCTGTGGTTTCAGGCATCCACTAGGGGTCTTGGAACATATCCTCCATGGATAAGGGGGGATGGCTATAGATGTATTGGTAAAGCATTTGCATACAAGGGTGAGAAATAAATAACATAAAAATTCAGAGACCTTCCACCTCATTAAAATTTCTAGGGGTCCGGTGGTGTGGTGCATGTCAAGATATCCCTTCTAAGCTGAAGGGTAAGTTTTTTCATCTAACCACTCCAATATCCAACAAAAGAAAAAAATGTATGATGCCTAGTGAGTCCCTGCATTTTGGAGGCAACATATTCCTCACTGGGTGTGCTACTCTGGCCTATTTATTGAGTGACTTGAAAAGCTAGTAGTTTTTAGTGAGGCCCAGAAAAAGAGAAAGCTCTATAGGTCCAGACTGCCATGCAAACTGCACCGCCACTTGGGGTCACATCATCTGGCAGATCCAATTGTACTTGAAATGTCAGTGGCAGATAGTGATGCTATTTGGAGCCTTTGGCAGGCCCTAAAGGCCCACAGCAAAACTCTTAGGATTTTGGAGCAAATCCTTGCCATCCTCTACAAATAACAGCTCTCTTTCTGAGAAACAGTTTTTGAATTGCTACCGGGCCTTAGTAAAGACTGAACAATTAAACATGGACCACTAACTTACCATATAACTTGACCTTCCCATCATGACCTGGGTATTGTCTGACTCACCAAGCCACAAAGTTGGGTGTACACAGTAGTACTCTATCAACAAATGGGAGTGGTATACATAAGATTGGGCCCAAGCAGTCCCTGAAGACAAAAATTAGTTACATTAGTAAGTGGTCCAAATGTCCATGGTCCTGACTACAGTTACATTATCTCTTTTTTCTCAAACCACACCTATAGCCTCATGGGTAGTCCCCTATGGCTGACTAACTGAGAAAGAGAAAACTTAGGATCGTTTTACAAATGGTTCTTCATCATATGCAGGCACCATCCAAAAGTGGAGAACTGCAGTATTACGGCCCTTTCTTGGATGTCCGTGAAGGACTGTTGTGAAGGAAAATTCTCCCAGCAGAAAGAACTTCAAGCAGTAAACCTAGTTGTTCGTTTTGCTTTGAAGGAGAAATAGCCAGAGGTCCAAGTTTATACCCATTCGTAGGCTATGGCCACTGGTTTGGCTGAATAGTCAAAGACTAGAAAGAATATTATTAAAAAGTTAGTGACAAAGAACCCTGTGGGAAGAGGTATGCTAATAGATTTTGCTGAATGAGCAAAAAGCATGAAGGTATATGTGCCCCATGTGAATTCTTACCAAAGGATACCCTCAGCAAAGGAGTATTAAAGTGGGTAGGAAGATCCATTTTATGGATACAAGTCAGCCTCTTTCTGTAAACACTCCTGTCATTTCCCAATGAGTTCATGAACAAAATGACTATGGTGGGAGGGATGGATTTTATACATGGGCCCAAGAACATGGATGTCTACTCACCAAGGCTGACCTCGCTACAGCCACTGCTGAGTACCCAATCTTCTATCAGAGGAGACCAACACTGAGTTCTCAATATGGCACTATTCCCCAGGTGATCATCCAGCTACCTGGTGGCAGCTTGAGTACATTGTACTACTTTCATCATGGAAGGGGAAATGCTTTATTTATTTGTTCCTGTAAATAGACACTCCGGATACAGACTTGCTTTCCCCACATGCAATGCTCTCGTAAAACTACTATCCATGGACTTATGGAATGCATTGTCCAACAGCATGATATTGCACCCGGAATTGCATCTAATCAAGGAGCTCACTTCACAGCAAATAAAGTGAGGCAATGTGACCATACTAATGGAATTCACTGGTCTTACTATGTTCCCCTTCATTCTGAAAAAGATGGCTTGATAGACTGATGAAATGACCACATGAAGACTCAATTACAATGACAAGTAGATAGCAATACTTTGTGGTGTAGCATGATGTCCTCCAGAATGCTGCATGTGCCCTAAATCAGTATTCAATATATGGTTATGTTTTTCTGATAGCCAGGATTTATGGATCCAGGAATTAAGGAATCAAAATGGGAGTGGCATCGCTCACTATTTTTTTTTACAGCCAGAAATCGGAGTTTATTTTTTTTTCTTTTTTCTTTCCACATATTACAGGGGTACAAATGTTTAGGTTACATATATTGTCCTTACACCACCCGAGTCAGAGCTTCAAGCGTGTCCATCCCCCAGACGGTGCACATCGCACTCATTATGTGTGTATATACCCATCCCCTCCACCCTCCTCCCGTCTGCCCGACACCCGATGAATGTTAGTACTATATGTGCACTTAAGTGTTGATCAGTTAATACCAATTTGATGGTGAGTACATGTGGTGCTTGTTTTCCATTCTTGGGATACTTCACTTAGTAGAATAGGTTCCAGCTCTATCCAGGACAATACAAGAGGTGCTAGATCACCATTGTTTTTTGTGGCTGAGTAGAACTCCATGGTATACATATACCACATTTTATTAATCCACTCATGTATTGATGGGCACTTGGACTGTTTCCACAGCTTTGCAATTGTGAATTGTGCTCCTATAAACACTCACTATTATTCTTAGTGATCTACTGTCAAAACATTTGCTTTCCATCCCTGTAGCTCTGCTTTCTAAAGGTCTTAGTTCAACAAAGAGTAATGTCTACACCAGAAGATACATCCATTTCATTGAACTGGAATTTGAGACCACCATATGACCACTTTCAGCTCTGAATTAAGCTATGAATCAACAGGCAAAGAAGGAGGTTATCATGTTGGCTCAGGTGATTGATCCTAATTATGCAGAGGAAATTAGGTACTACTCCACAATAGAGGTAAGGAAGACTGTGTCTGGAATACAGGGGATTCCTTAGGGCTATTCTGTCCTGTAATTGAAGTCAATACAGAACTACAACAACACAATTCAGGCAGGACTATTGCCCCAGACCTTTCAGGAATAAAGGTTGTGGTCACCACACAAGGAAAAGGACCACAGCCAGCTGAATTACTAAGGGCCAAGAGGATGTAGAATGGATAGTGGAAGAAGTTAGTTACAAATACCAGTTGTGATCATGTAACCAGTTGCAGAAATAAAGACTGAAATAATTATGAGTATTTCTTTATTAATTTATGAATATATTTACAGTTACATTAACCAAATGCTTTTTTGCTACCATTTCTTATTCCCTTAACATGTAACATAAGATGTATTAATAATAGTTAACTGTATATTACTATATTCAAGTAGCAGGATATCAAAGGAGAAGACTGAACATCAACCAAGGATTTCGCGGAATCTTCTGGGGAATAGTTAGCATATTTCCAGTTATGCACAGTATAGTTATATCATGATAGGTGGCAGTATGACTTTGTTATTGTATTTATGTGGAGATTGGGTATGGTTGATGGAGATGTGTATGGGTGCCAAGAAGGGGTGGACTGTGATTGTCAGTTTAATATGCTATCTTGGCCAGGATATAATCCCAATTGTTCAAACAATAATATAGGTGTTGATGGCATGGTTTTCATAAGTGTGATTAAAGTCCATAATCAGCTGAATTCAAGTAAAGGAGATTATTCTAGATAATGTGGGTAGGCCTAATGCAATGAGTTGAAAAGCCTTAACAGTGTTTGCTGAGACTTCCTTGAAGAAGAATAAATTTCACTTGTTGATAGCAGCTTCAGCTCATGTCTAAGATTTATACCTTGCCTTTCCTCAGGACCTGCGCTACACATATTTTGGTTTTTCTTAAGCATCTCCACAATTGCATATTTTCTTACAATAAATTTCTCTAGGTGGATGGATAGATAGATAGATAGATCCCTGATTGATACTGGATATCTTTGCATTTATCTTGAAATTTGTTGAGACTCTTTGATGTATAGATGAATGTTTTTCATCATATTTGAGAAATTTTAATCCAACATTTCTTTAGATATTTTTTTCTGTTTCATTCTCTCTCTCCTTTCCTTCTGATATCCTCCTTATACATTTGTTGGTATGCTTAATGGTTTCCCATATTTATGTGAAACCCTGATAATTTCTCTTTTTTCTCTGTGCTCTTTGTATTTCATAATCTCTATCAATCTATCTTCAAGTTCACTGACCCTTTCTTCTGCCAGTTCGATTTTAGTGTTCAGTCCTTGTAGTAAAATTTTCATTTTAGTTATTGTATTTTCAATTTAGTATTTCCATTTGTTATGTTTTTATTATTTTTTATGTCTTTGTTAATATTTGATATAGCATCGACAATATATCTTCCTGTCTTTATTTAAGCATGGTTTCCTTTAAAATTTGAACATATTTGTAACAGCTGCTCTCAAGTCTTCATTTGCGAAGTTCAAAATCTAGTCACTCTCACAGGTAGTTTCCGTTGCCCATCTTTTTCCATGTGTATGGGTAACACTTCCTTGATTCTTTACAAATCTCGTAAAATTTTATTGGAAATTGGACCTTTTAGATAATACTAATATATTGTGGCAAATCTAGATATTGATATCTCCCTTCTGAGGCTTCTTGCTGTGGTTATTTGCCTGTTTATTTCGTTAAAGAATTAGCCGAACTATTTTATTGAAGTCCGTTTCCATTGGATTGTGAAGCCTCTTATGCTGCCAGGGAATGTGCATGGTCTTGCTGGCCTAACAGTGGTTTTAACAGGGTTCGTTTTGACCGTCCCTTTCTCTCATCCCTCTATTAAGCTGTCTAATTTTGCTATTATCACAGCCCAGTGCTAGTTTCCACTAATTAATTACCAAGTGATTGCTTTATTATTCTCAAAAATGCCATCTTGCATAAATTGCTCTAGAATCTTGCTCCAATTCTACTCATGTCCATTTTCAAGAGGACTTTTTTGAAGCCGGCTTTACCTGTTGGCTATTCTGACTAATGATGCTATGAACATGGGTGTACAAATATCTATTTGAGTCATTGATTTTGATTCATTTTTTAAAATTGATGCATTTTAAATTGAAAGATAAAATTGTATGTATTGTGTAAAACATGAAGCTTTGAAGTATATATATAGTATGGAATGATTAAATACAGCCAATAAAATATGCATTACCTCACATAGTTATCATTTTGTGGTGAGAACATTTAACATCTGCGCTCTCTAAGCATTTTTAAGAATATATTATCATTAATTATAATCACCATGCTGTACAATAGATATCTTGAACTCATTCCTCCTGTATAATTGTAATTTTGTTTTCTTTGACCAACATCTCCCTAACACCACCCCTCCCAAACTCTGGAAACCACAATTATACTCTATATTCTTATGAGATCAAATTTTTCAGACTCCACATCTGAGTGAGATCATGTGGTATTTGTTTTTCTGTGCTTGGCTTATTTCATTTAAGAAAATGTCTTCCAGGTTCATCTATGTTGTCATAAATGACAGGATTTCCTTCTTTTTATGGCTGATTAGTATCCCATTGAGTTTATGATTTCAATTCTCTTGTGTATATAACTAGAAGTCAAATTGTAGGATCATAAGGTAATTCTGTGTGTAATTTCTTGAGGGTCTGCCATACTATTTCCACAGTGAATGCACCACTTTGCATTCTCACCAGCAATGTAGGAGGGTTCCAATTTCTCTACATTCTCATAAACATTAGTTATTTTCTGTTTTTTTCAATAATGTCCAACTTAATGGCTATGAAATGGTATCTCTTTGTGGTTTTGATTGACATTACCCCAATAATTATTGATAATAAGCATCTTTTCATGTGGTTTTTTTTGCCATCTGTATATCTTCTTTGGAGAAATAATCTATGCAAATTTTTTGCTCATTTTTTAGTTGGGTTATATTTTTATTATTATTGAGGTGTAGTTTTCTATATATTCTGGATATTATGTATCAAATATATATATATATATTTTTTTTAGAAATACTCTCTAGGGATTAGGGGGATGGGGGGGCAAATCAACAACTAAAGGACACGGGGAGCACTAAGGGGGGGGGTGGGAAGGGCATGCCTTTAACCCGCACTTGGGTGAGGCAAAGGTATCAAATATATTATTGGCAAACATTTTCTTCTATTTTGTGAATTGCCTTTTCACTCTATTAATAGTTTATTTTAATGTACAAAAGTTTTAAATTTTGATGTAGCCCAATTTATCTATTTTTTCTTTTGTTACCTATGTTTTTGGTGTCATATCCAAAAAATCATTGCCAAATCCAATGTCATGAAGGTTTTTTTTCCTAGGTTTTATTCTAAGAGTTTCATGGTTTTAGCATTTATGTTTAGTCTTTGATATATCTTGAGCTAATCTTTGTATATGGTGTGAGGTAAGCATCCAAATTTATTCTTTTGTATGTGGATATCCAGTTTCCCAACACCATTTGTTGAAAAAACTGTCCTTTCCCCAATGAATCATCTTGGAACCCTTGTTGAAAGTCATTTGGCCATGTACATGAGGGTTTATTTTGGGGAACTCTATTCTATTACATTGGTCTAAATGTCTCTTTAAGTCAGTACCACACTGTCTTGATTACTCTAGTGTTATAATCAGTTTTGCAATCAGAATTGTGAGACATCCAATTTTGTTTTTCTTTTTCAAGATTGTTTTGGCTATTTGGGGTCCCTTGAGATTCCATGAGAATTTTAGGATGGATTTTTCTATTTATACAAATGCTGCCATTGGGATTTTTGATAAAGACTACATTGAACTTATAGATCTCTTTGGGTAGTATGGACATTTTAACAGTACCAAATTCTTCTAATCTATGAACACGTGATGGCTGTCCATTTATTTGTGTCTTATTTAAAAATATATATATATATATATTATATATATATATTAGAGTTGGAGTCTTGCTATGTTGCCCAGGCTGGAGAGCAGTGGCTATTCACAGGCATGATTATAGCACACTGCAGCCTTGAACTCCTGGTCTCAAGCAATTCTTTTCAGTGTATAAGTTTTCCCCTCTTTGTTTAACATTATTTCTGAGTATTTTATTCATTTGATACTATCGTATATGGAATTTTTTTCTAGATTTCCTTTTTGGATGGCTCATTCTGCATAAAAAGAAGTAAAATGATTTCTGTGTGTTAATTTCATATCCTTAAACTTTGTTGAATTTGCTTTTTCAGTACTGATATTTGGGGGGGGAATTCTTAGGGTTTTCTGCATAAAATATTGTGTCATCTGTGAAGAAAGATTTCAGTTCTTCCCTTCCAATGTAGATGCTTTTTAATTCTCTTTGTTGCCTAATTAATCTGGCTAGAACTTCCAATACCACATTGAATAGAGGTGGCACAAGCAGGTATACTTGCCTTGCTCCTGATTGTAGGGGAAGAGCTTTCAACGTTTTACCTTTGAGTATAATGTCTGGGGGTTCTCTGAAGAATTTACACATGGTTTTTCCTTTTGTGTCACCTAACCAGGAACTCTCTCAGGGCAAAAAACTGGCTTAGTAAAGGGCATTCCTCAAAAATATTGAAAGACAAATGAAAAAGCCATGTATACCTGGAGAAAATATTATAGATGTGTCAACCTAGAGACATACCAAAAGTCATGGAGGAAAAGCTGGGGAGAAAGTTATTTTGGGGAGTAAGATCTTGGAAAAGCTCCCATATACAAAGGAGAATCTAGAAATACACACACATGTCAGAACAGGATGCATGTTCAGAAAAACCTCAGAAAAGCCCAGTCTTTCACCTTTTGCTAATCTTTAGGCTCAGTGAAGGTAAGAATTAAAGGCTAAGGTAAAGTTGTAAATTGACTCACTAAGTCTGAAGAATTTTTTTTTTTTAGCACAGAGCTAATCTGTAAGATAAATGGAATATTTTTTCTTCCCTTTTTTTGAGGTGAGTCAGAAATTTAAGAAAATCTCTATCAAACCATTATAAAACTGGCCAGGTGTGGTGGCTCACTCCTGTAATCCTAGCACTCTGGGAGGCCGAGGCAGGTGGATTGTTTGAGCTCAGGAGTTCAAGACCAGCCTGAGCAAGAGTGAGACCCCGTCTCTACTAAAAATAGAAAGAAATGAATTGGACAACTAAAAATATATAGAAAAAATTAGCCGGGCATGGTGGTGCATGCCTGTAGTCCCAGCTACACGGGAGGCTGAGGCAGAAGGATTGCTTGAGCCCAGGAGTTTGAGGTTGCTGTGAGCTAGGCTGACGCCACGGCACTCACTCTAGCCTGGGCAAAAGAGTGAGACTCTGTCTCAAAAAAAAAAAAAAAACCATTATAAAACTAAAGAAACAGAGACTTTGGAGACCATACATGACAAAGAATACAGTCTGGGGGATGGGCATGCTTGTAGCTATGACTCAGGTGGGGCAAAGGCAATATATATAACTTAAACATTTGTACCCCTGTAATACTCTGAAAAAAATAAATAAAATAAAATACATTTTAAAAAGTTACTAAATGAACATGCAACTTCAATCCACACAAGCAAAAAATTTAAAAAAAAAACGCTGGGAAGTAGAAAGAATTTGATTTCCAGAATCCACATTTTAATATTCAAAATATCGGTTTGAACAAAAAAAATCAGGCATATAAAGAAACAAGAAAGTATAACCCATTCTTAAGAAAAATAAATAAATTAACAGAATTTGTTCATGAGGAAGCACAAAAATTGGAATTACTAGAGGAAGAATTTGAATCAAGTGCTTTAAAAATGGTCAAAGAGCTAAAGAAAACCACGGAAAATAACTAAAAGAAACCACAAGAATAATATCTCAACAAATAGAGAATATCAATGAAGAGATAAAAATTATTTTTAGAAAGGGACCAAATAGAAATTCTAAAGATGAAAATTATAATAACTAAAATTAAAAATGCTCTAGAGAGAGTCAGCAGTATAATTGAGCAGGTGGAAGTAAGGATAAGCAAAACTGAATGTAAATCATTTAAAATTATCCAGCCTAAGAGGCAGAGAGGAAAAAAAAGAAGAAAAATGAACAGAGAATAAGGGTCCTGTGGTAAACCAACAAGTATACCAATGTATGCACAATACGAGTCCAAGTTGGAGATGAGGTAAAGGGGCAGAAAAATATTTGAAGAAATAATGGCCAAAAACTTCCTAAATTTGATAAAAAGATATGAATCTACACATCCAAATAGCTCAATGAACTCCAAGTAACATACACACAAGGAGATCAACACTTAGGCATATTATAATTAAAGTGTTAAAATTCAAAGACAAAGAAAGAAATCTTGAAAATCAGCAAGAGAGAAGAAACTCATCATGTAAACATTGATCAATAAGATCAACAACTACCTTCTCATCAGAAACCATGGAGGTCATAAAGCAACGGGGTGAAAGGAAGATGGCGGAGTATGAAACCTGAACTCTCATTTCCTCCATGAACACACTGATTCAACAGCAACACATGGATCAATTTCCTTTGTGGGAAATCCAAAAAGTAATTGAAAGGCTCCTGCACCACATGGGAATGCAAATCCAGCCACATTGAAAGTGGTAGGAAAAGTGGAGACAGCCTCTTCCAATAACACCCACCACTGGCACAGCACCATACAATTGGGAGGAAACCCCCAGCTCCCAGATTCTCCATGAGGAGTGAAGGACGTTAACCACACCTTTAGGATCCTAACTTTCTGGCTCCTAACCATAGGACTGTCTCCTATCTCACCTATCTCAGAGAACTGTTGGGGCTTAGCAAATGCTAGTCCCTGGGAGCTACAGAGAACAAAGTAGCAGTGTGAACTAGTATGCAGAACTTGCCACAGATGCTCTCCTCAGCTCAGTGCAGGGCAAGAAAGTGAGAAATCCCACCTCCCAGATTCACCTTGGAGAGTAAAAGCGTTGGACTATGCATCCAATGCACCAACTTTTTCTGGGGGATATTAAATGGACTGGCTTTTTACCTGTTTTGAAGTGCTAATGAGATTTTCATATTCTAGCTGCCTGGAAGCCAGCGAGAACAAATAGAGTGATTTTTTCTAGTATGCAAATAGTCATCACACTCCCTACCCCAGGCTTAGCACAAAGCAAACAGAAGAAAACCCCAATATCCCAGAGTCTCTCTAGGAGGAAAAGAGTTGGACAGATGTCCAATGTTCTAATTTTTCTGGGAGCTGCCTGAGGAACTGGCTTGATTTTCAGTTGTCTTGGAAAACTAAAGGAATCCGGCATAATCTTGATGTCTGGGGGATTCTAAGAACAAAAAAAGTGTGTCAGAAGAACACAAAGCTTACAGAGATCTCCAGTATCTCTGGCTGGGATGATTAGTGAAGGTCTTATTGAGGGTCTTCTGAGGGCAGTACATAAAAACTGGGAGAGGTGGATATTTTGTTGAATGTGCAGACACCAACCCAGAGAGTCAAAGAAAATGAAAACTAGGCAAAGATGTTGCAAACACAGCAACAAGATAAATCTTTAGAAACTGACTCTAGTGAAATGTAGATATACATTTATCTGACAGCAAATTTAAAATAAGTCTCATAAAGATGCTCAGTAAAGTCATGAGAAAAATACAGGAACAAAGTGAGACTTTCAATAAAGAGATAGAAAATATAAAAAATAGTACCAAACAAATCATGGAAATGAAGACTATAGTAATTGAACTGAAAAATTCACTAGAGTGGTTCAAGAGCAAACTAGCTCAAGCAGAACAAAGGATCAGTGAACTCAAAGGTAGCTCACTGGGAATTATTTAGTCAGAGGAGAAAAAAGAATAAAGAAATCTCAAAGACTTATGAGACACCATCAAGCTGACCAATATACACATTCCATGAGTTTCAGAAGGAGAAGAGGGAAAGACCAGAAAGATTATTCATAGAAATAGTGGATAAAAACTGCAGAAATCTGGGGAAGGAAATGGACTTCCATTTTTATGAAGCACAAAGGATGTCAAATAACATGAATGCAAAGAAATCCACACGTTATAATTAAATTGTCCAAAGACAAAGAGAGAATTTTGAAAGCAGAAAGATAACTGACTTGTCACTTACAAGGGAACTCCCCTACCCTCATAATTGGATTTTACATCAGAAATCTTGCAGGCTAGAAGGGTGTGGTATAATATATTCAAAGTGCTGAAAGAAAAATACTGTCATTCAAGAATACTATACCAAGCAAAACTGTCATTAAAAAATGAGAGAAAGACTTTCCCAGACATACAAAAGCTGAGAGTATTTTTAACCACTAGAGCTGTCTTACAAGAAATGCTAAAGTTCTTCAGCTTGAAACAAAAGGACACTAAAGGGCAACATAAACTCATAAGAAAGTATAAAACTCATTGTTAAATGTAAATATACAGACAAATACAGAACATTCTGTTACTGCAACAGAAGTAGTTAAAAAACTATTAATTCTAATATAAAAGTTAACAGAAGTATTAAAAAGAATTCTAACTAAAAACATGTCAATGAAAACACAATACAAATAGATGTAAATTGCGACATCAATAACATAAAGTTGGGGTAGTATAAGTGTAGAGTTTCTCTATGTTATTGAAGTTAAGTTGATATTAGCTTAAAATAGACTATTAAAACTATATTTTATGTAATTTCCATGGTAACCACAGAGGAAATACCTACAGAAGTTATACCAAAAAAAAAAAAATCAAAGAATCTAAGCATATTAATACCAAAAAACCGACAATGACCACAGAAAAAAGACAGCAAGAGAAGCAAATATAGACAAAGAACAAGACAGAAAACAATGGACAAAGTGGCAATAGTAAATCCTCCTCTATCAATAATTCTTTAAATGTAAAAGGACTAAACTCCCCAATTAAAAGACATAGAATGGCTAGATGGATAAATAAACAGGATTCAACCACACACTGTCTACAAAGGACTCACTATACATGTAAGACACATATAGTCTGAAAGTAAAGGGATAGAAAAAGGTATCCCATGAAAATGGTGACCAAATGAGAGCAGAGGTGGCCATGCTTAAATCAGACAAAATAAGCTTTAAGTCAAAAACTGTTACAAGAGACAAAGAAGGACATTTTAAAATGATGGAAAGATCTATCAACCAGGAAGATATAACAATTATAATTTATGTGCACTCGACATTGGAGCACCTAAATATACAAAGCAAACATTAAAAGAACAGAAGGCAGAAATAGAAAAAATACAATAATAGCAGAAGACTTCAATACCCCACTTTCAATAAAGGATAGAACGACAGGCAGAAAATCAACAAAGAAACAGTGGATTTGAACAACATAAGCCAAATGGACCTAACAAAACATGTACAGAACATTGAACCCAACAATAGCACAAGTTGTATACTTCTCAAGCTTACATCAAGTATTCTCCAGGATAGATCATATATTATATTACAAAAGTCTTAACAAAGTTTAGAAGATTAAAATCCTATCAAGTATCTTTTCTGATCACAATGGAACAAAATTAGAAATCAATAGCAGAAGGAAAACTGGTAAATTTACAAATGCATAGAAATTAATCAATATATTCTGGAACGACAAATGGGCCAAAGAGGAAATCAAAAGGGAAATTAGAAAATATCTTCAGGCAAACATAAAGAAAAATACAACATTCCATAATTTATGAGATGCAGCAAAAACGCGTTAAAGGCTAACTTTATAGCAATACTGCCTACATTTAAAAAGAAGAAAGATGTCAAATAAACAACCTAACTTTATACCTCAAGGAACTAGAAAAAGAAGAACAAATTAAACTCAATGTTAGTAAAAGGAAGGAAATGATACAGATTTGTGCAGAAGTAAATAAAACAGAGACTAGAAAAACAATAGAAAAATTAACAAAAATTAAGAGTTTGTTTTTAGGTAAGACAAACAAAATTGATGAATCTTTAGCTACACTAAGAAAAAAAGAGATGATTGAAATAAATAAAATCATAAATGAAAGATATTACAACTGACGCCACAGGAAAAAAGTATCACAAGAGAATAATATGAATAATTATGTACTAACAAACTTGATGTCCTAGAAGAAATGGATAAATTTCTAGAAACATAAAACCTACCAAGACTGATTAATGAAGCATGAAAATTTTGAACAGGTCTGTAACTAGTAAAGAGATTGAGTCCATTATCAAAAACTTCCCAAAGACCAGATGGCTTCGTTGGTGAATTCTAACAAACATTTAAAGTATTAGTACCAATACTTCTTAACCTCTTACACAAAATAAAAAAGAAAATACTTTCAAATTCATTTCATGATGGTAGCAAAACCCTGATTCTGAAACCAGACCAGGATACCATAAGAGAAGAAAACCACAGGCCAATATCCCTGATGAATATAGATGCAAAAATCCTCAACAAAATACTAATGAAGAGCACGTTAAGCACATTACATTAAACAGCACATTAAATAAGTCACACACCGTGATCAAATGAAATTTATCTCCAGAAGGAAAGGATAGCATAACATACAAAAATCAATTAAGGTGGTATACAATATTAACAGAATGAAGGCTAAGAATCATACAGGCATCTCAATAGATGCAGAAAAAGCATGTGATAATGTTCAATACCCTTTCATGATAAAAATCCTCAACAAACCACATAGATGGAACTTACCTCAATGTAATAAAGGCCATATATGACAAGCCCACAGCTAAGATAATACTCAATGATGAAAAACTGAAATATTTTCCACTAATATCAGGAACAACACAAGGATGCCCACTAGTGCCACTTCTATTTACCATAGTTATCGGAAGTCCTTGCTAGGGCAATTATTCAAGAGACAGAAAAGCATCCAAATCAGGAAGAGAGAAGTAAAATTGCCTGTGTTTGCAGAGTACATGGTTTTATATATAGAACCATGTATATACACATGGTTCTCGAAAAGACTCCACAGAAACACTATAAAATTAATAAACAAATTCAGTAAAGTTGCAGGATACAAAATCAGCATGTAAAAACTAGTTGTGTTTTATACCCTAATAATTAGCTATCTGAAAATGAAATTAGGAAAGCAATCCCATTTACAATAGCATCCACTGTGATGAAATAGTAATAAACTTAACAAAGGAAGTGAAATACTTCTAAACTGAAAATTATAAAACATTGGTAGAATAAATTAAAGAAGACACAAACAAATAAAAAGACATCCTGTGTTCAAGGATTGGAAGATTTAATATTGTTAAAATTCCAAACTACCCATAACAATTTACAGATTCTATGCTATCCCCATCAAAAACCCAATCACAATTTCTACAGAAATAGAAAAATAGTCCTATATGGAATCACAAAAGACCATGAATAACCAAATCTATCTTGAAAAAAAAAGCTGGATACGTAACACATCCTTATTTCAAAATGCATTACAAAGCTACAGTTGTAGTGACATAAAGACAGACATTAGACTAATGGAACAGAATAGAGAGTCCAGAAATAAATCCATGGATATATGGTCAACTGACCCTTGACAACAGTACCAAGAACACACAATGGAAAATGGATAGTCTCTTCAACAAATGATGTTGGGAAAATTGTATAGCTACATGCAAAAGAATAAAATTGAATCTTTATGTTACACGATATGCAAAAAATCAACTCAAAATGGATTAAAGACTTAAATGTAAGACCTGGATCTGTAAAACTCCTAGAAGAAAACATAGGAGAAAGTCTTCATAACATTGATCTTGGCAAAGATTTTATGGATATGATGCTAAAAGCACAGGCAACAAAAGCAAAAATAAAGAAGCAGGACTACATCAAACTTAAAAGGTTCTACATAGCAAGGGAAAGAACATGGTAAAATGGCAACCTACAGAATTGCAGAGACTATTTGGTAACTACCAAAACTGACTTAAGATGAAAGAATATAACAGAGGTTGAATCAGTAAATTCCAAACTCCCAAAAAAGACAATTCTATGACAATATACCTTCTGTGACAAATTCTATCAAACATTGAAAAATAGCAACAACCATTCTCAAACTCTTTCAAAACAGAAGAGGATGTAACACTTTCCAGATCATTTCGTGAGGCCAGCATTAACCCAACACCAAGCTAGACAGAAATGTCATGAAAAAAATAAAACTATAAACCAATATCCCCTGTGAATATAGATGCAAAATCTTCAACAAAACATTAGTAAACCAAACCCAGCAGCATATTACAATGATTTTAAGTCATGACCAAGTGAAATTTAACCCAGGAATACAAAGATGGCTCAACACATGAAAAACAACGTGATATATTAATTGATAAAATAATGGAAAAAATGTCACATGATCATCTCGACAGAGAAAAAAGATTTGACATTAATCATTTAAAAATAATGTCTTCTAATTCATGAACACAGGAACCATTGAGTACGATGTTAGCTGTGGGTTTTATGTAAATATTCTTTATCATGTTTAGGAAGTTCCCTTCTATTTATGGCTTGTTGAGTGTTTTCATTATGAAAGTGTGTTGGATTTTGTCAAATCTTTTTTCTCTGTTGAGATGATGATCATGTGACTTTTTATCAATTAATATATCACATTGATTGTTTTTCATATGTTGAACCACCTTTGTATATTCCTAAGATATCACCTAACTCCAGTGAGGATGACCTTTACCAAAAAGTCTCAAAACAGGCCAGGCGCTGTGGCCCACGCCTGTAGTCCTAGCACTCTGGGAGGCTGAGGCAGGCGGATAGTTCTGAGCTCAGGAGTTCGAGACCAGCCTGAGCAAGAGGGAGACCCCGTCTCTACTAAAAATAGAAAGAAATTAGCTGGACAACTAAAAATATATATAGAAAAAATTAGCTGGGCATGGTGGAGCATGCCTGTAGTCCCAGGTACTCGGGAAGCTGAGGCAGAAGGATTGCTTAAGCTCAGGAGTTTGAGGTTGCTGTGAGCTAGGCTGATGCCACGGCACTCTAGCCCAGGCAAGAGAGTGAGACTCTGTCTCAAAAAAAAAAAAAAGTCCCAAAACAACAAATG
>RJWJ010013655.1:0-39476 GCA_004363605.1 Indri indri | reverse complement strand
GAAGTAAAAATAAGCCAATATATAGCATAATAACTTTTTAAAAAAATTCATCCTATTTTCTGATATCCTTCTCTTTCCCCTCATGCTACTATTTAATAATGCTGTTACAATAAAACATTTTATAGACTCCATAATGATAGTAAGTATAAGATTCATTGAGTGTTAATTTTTTTACAGTATCTATAAAGTCATGAAAACATGTCACAGGATGTTGTATGGATTAAATATTTTAGAGCTTGCAGACTGCTATGAAGATTTTCATTTAACTCTGTAAATAATACACATTCTATGTCAACTGTTTCAATATTAATGTTTTGGGTACTTTACCAATATTACTCCATTCATTTGTAGAATTAGGCTAAGTAAAATTTTAAAACATAAGAATTACACATGGCTAAGTCTCATAAACTAAATGAAAACATCTGACCTATGTATCTGCTAGGAGTATATGTCTATGTATGATTTTACTCCATGATGTCTTAATAAAATGAAAATAAAACATCAAATTTGAAATTTAGAGCTAGTTGGGGGGGATTAGCAATTTCAAGTGTCCAAACAAAACCAAATGACAACAAAATTTTAACAGGCATAAAAGGCTTATGAGTTGTCACATTATGTTTGTGATAGCTCACAGTTCAACACTCTAGGAGGCCTAACAACAAATGGCTAGTCTGAGGCACATTTTTTCACAAATAGCTGTATATTCTACATTGTCCCTGCAACTGCAGTCCCGTATGGATAGGAGAAATTAGAAAGTACCAGAGGGAGACATTTGATTACCACTCCCATTCTTTACACCTGGTGGGTAGGTACAGAGCAAGGTTTCTCTCGAGGAGCACTGTTGATCTTTCACACCAGATGGCTCTTTGCTGTGGGGACTGTCCTGTGCATTACAGGAAGTCTGGCAACTCCCCTGGCCTCTGTCATCTAGATTACATTAGCATTCCCCTAGTTGCTGCAGCCAAAAATCCCTCCAGACAATACCAAATATCCCCTGCAGAACAAAATCATCCCCAATTGAGAACTACTGCTTTAAATGGTGTCTGACAAGCCTTGATCACAGCATTCCAAATGAGGTCCAGGATTTACCAGGGTTTTATATAGACAAAGTGGAAGCAACATTTTTTTCACCATGTTCACACTTTCTAGGAATACTTTATACCTGTCCTAGGATATAGCTTTAATAAAGAAAAGCAAGGGTCAAGTTCACCAGGGCTGATCTTCTATTATCTGAGTTTTCATAATACAACAATATCCCTTCTAGATTTTCCCTCTATTTTTTAATGTTTTATTTACTTTTCTCCCTTCTTTCTCTTTGCTTGTTGTCCTTTCCTTTTCTTTTTTTGAAAATGAGATAACCTCCTATTGCTGGTGAAACTTAAATTAAGCATCTATTTTTTTATTACATGGAGGCATCATTGGCCAAGCATTTTGGTAAGATACAAGTGAGTGCTTACTCCAAAAGCAAACACTATCTACAGCTATAAAAATATAAATGTTATTGGCATAGAGAGACATTGGATAAGAGTCCTTGAGGGCCCAATTTGTTTCTGAAATATAGGTAAAAGAAGAAGCTGGGACCGTAAATTTTAATTGAGTCACACTTTATAGTAAGGCTCACTGCATTTAAACTGATCATCTACAGTTATGAGACTATCAAACTAAAATAAACTGAATATACAGGAGTCTGACTCACTAAATTTCTTATAAGTAATTCATTGCAGAATTTATACATATTTCTGATTGTGACCACAAAAATTCTTCTTTCTCCATCTCCCACCTCAACAAATTCTGGCTCATATTGCATATGTTTGTTGTTGTCGTGGTTTTTTTTTCAGGTTTATAAATTACTTTCCCAGTTCACATACATGAAAGACATTTTAAAATGTACATGCTTTGCAAATAACTACCAAACACGCCCTTCAATGGGGTATACAAACATTTGGATTTGATGAGAAAATGCTGTCATTGTTTGGCATACGTCTTTCCTGCCACAGCAAAACTGTTCGAATGCAACTTTATTGATGAGCTAAAACTTTGAACTTGGTTGGTGATTTAAATTTTGGTCAGTAAAATGTTACTAGGCACTCAGAATATTATAAACGCACAGCTAGTTACTATAAAAATTATTTATGAAGATGTGGGGGTTTTGTACCATATTTAAACAGATTGTAAAATGAAGCATTTACTTGAGCTAGTTTCTATATCCACACATAAGTTCCCCAAATATATTTATGTATTTGAGAAAAGTTTCCAATTGCTTGGAGCAAGCCCAGAATCACAGCATATGGAGTTCATCTAAAACCTCAATTGCAGAGGGACCTCCAATTCAGACTTAACAGAATCAGAAGTTAGTGCTTGCTCCCTGTATTTACAATGCCAAAGCTAGGGCCACTTCCTCTCAGTGCTGATGTCTTACCTATGTATAGCTCGGTAATTGGGGTGCAGAGGGAGATTTAGTCACTTGCTCCATTTAAAATCTGGAGTTTAGTAAGAATCAGGAATCTTGACTTTTGGGCTCAGCTTTGACCATCCTATTTAAATTCAGCAAGTTTCTTAACCTCTCTGCTCATCTCTCTTTTAATTCATAAGCTAAGAGTCATGGGGAATATAAAACTTGACTTTATGCTAAGTTTGATCTCTAGTAGCTTAACAGGTCTGCTGACTTATGAACCTCAACTCTTTCAACTTTCAAATTTCTATCTTAAACCTATGTGAATATCAAGGATGCTGACATTTTTGGTGTTGATTATTTTGGACTCTTAAAGATAGACTAACTTTGGACTAAACTGCATGTCTATTTTGGTGTTATACGTGGATTTACTTCTATCGAATTCTACATAAAGTTAAATGGGGATGAATGAGATGCTGCAAGTAAAGATGCTAGCAATTCTCTGGACAGAGGCTAATTGCTAAATTCCACTCCAGGATTAGCTGACGAGGTCTAAAACCTTGTTCGCTTTGTGCAGAAACAGCAGTTAGAGTAGGAATCACACAGCAAACCTGTTCATGAAAGATTCTGCAATTCAGTTCTGTAAGCTTAATGAATTTAGACAGCTCAGATGAGACATTTGGCTAAAAGCCTGAATTTTTCAGGAGCTTAACTGAAGTCAGCTCATTCACTATGGGTTAGGGAAGCTTCAAGTCTTGATTTCTAAAGAGAAGGAGTGTATTTGCTGAAATCTCTGGACAGTGAGACATAATGTCTCATATCTGTCCCAATTTTTTTTTCTAATTATATATACAAATGTCTCCCAGCTGATTTAGGGAAAGCTTTGCTGATTCACAGTTCACATTCCCTGACTGAGGGCTCTGTCAAGTCATACTTAGAGTGACAAAGGACTTCGGAGAGTTTATCTGGGTAAACCCTAAGTAATTGAGTATTTAACCTAGAGGCAAATATTGGCTTCTCAGGTTAACAGTGGAACTGTAGAAATAAATCATTTGGCAAAGGGATTTAGCAACTATCTGTTGTCAGGGACTAAACTTCATTCACTCTAGACAGCAAGGTGAAGGGCGATCCAGGAGGACTCACAGTGAAGCATCTATTCTAATCCCCAGGAGTTCAAATCTAAAAGCCACTGAGAGAATAGTTTCAGCAGATGTTGACTGCCACAAGAGATCAGAGACAAATGATCCTTTAGGTAGCAAAAGCCCATTCCTTGAACTTTTGAGATTTTTCAACGTTGTGTGAAATGATTAAGAATTTCTTGAAATACAGAAAAATCTTTACATTCTATGTTATTCTATAGCTATCCAGGAAATAAAACACAAATACATAATGTTTACATTACTTTCAAACTCACATAATACAATATAAAAGGTAGGTAATCTAATGCATAATGTCCATCTTCAACAAAAATAATGCAAAAATTGGGGAGTGAAGATAAATATTAATACATGTCCTAATATGGGTCTAGCTCTTTTCAAAGTTCAATGACATTTTAAATGTCAAATTCTGTTATACATATATATTCAATACCTAATTTATTTTTTTAAATAATTACAGACATTCATTTGAAAGTCTGAATTTTTAGCATTCTGAACATGATCTTCCAAAGAAGCAATGCTATAAGTAAATAAGTAAGAATGTAGCAGCAATACCGTACATGTGCAATAAAAATAATAAAAGGAATATTAGATTCATTCTAATAATTAAAAAAGGACAAAACTTGATAAGACTGATTTGCTTAATGTTGGCAATTAAGAAATAAGAAAAGATGAAAAGGTAGGTTGAAACTCTCAGAAATATCCACTCAGATGCTTCAGACGATTTTGAGACCATCAGAGATCATAGCAATGGCTTTTTGGAGGTCTATGTTTAGTGAATAATTTCTTCGAATATATGGCAATTCAGGAGCTAAAGTTAGCAAATGGAAAAAAAAATCATGAGAATGGGACTGAATCTTAAAAATTATTGTTGAAAGGGTGATAGGAAAGGAATGAGCCAAATTATTAGCCAAACTAAACATCAAGTGTTAAGATTGGCCTAGGGCTTTGTGACTACTGCATCCCCAAGTGCCATAGGAGTTTGCAGCTGGTCACTGGCCTCAGGGTACATGGGGAAAGCTTCAAGCAATCTGTCATCACATATTTGATAATGTGATATATTCACAAATGGATTGAAAATATCATCAGAAAGTGATTTTTACTGAGCTTCTAGGGGTCACCAACACTATAGGCTGAACCAAAGTAATAGGAAAGAGGGTTAGTCACTATAAGCCCGATGTTTCCCCTGAGCTAAATCATTAATCTCACGACTTATATTGTCTTCCTGCAAATCACGGCAATGATTAAAATTATTTTATTCAATTGAAAATGAGTTAAACCAAAATTAATTCTTCTTTGGCCTCAATAGTTGCATTATTTTCTCCTTCGCTCAAACCCATTCTCTGCTCTAATGTCATTTTACCAGAGAAACTCTCTGACCATCCTCTATAAAATGACACTCTCCATGAACTGCCCACATTCCTCATCTTTCTTCTCTGCCTTGCTATGCCTTTACTTAATTGTTTTATTATCTGAATTCCTACAGTGCAATATAAGCTTATGAGGCTTTGTTTATTCACTTCGGCATCCCAGGTCCTAGAAGAGTTCCTGGTATATGTAGACACTCAAATATTTGTTGAACGAATAAATGAATAAGTGAATCATGCATTTTAGAGAAAACAGTTCCTGCTAGAGACTGTGCATATGTAAATATATTTACACAAAGCCTCCTTACTCCTGAGTTCCACTTGAAAATTACACTTTTGATTTTTATCACATAAATCAGATAGCTTTTACATGTTGTTTTATGTGTTGTTCATGCTACCTATCTCTCTGAAATGGGTGACTAGAATATACTGGACCTCTCATTAAGTTTGGATACAATGTTGATAATTAAAATTACTAAATCTTCTAGAATTTCTGATTTTTGAATAGGTGGCTTTACTTTGTGAACCTTCATATAGGCGTATTCATTCTGATCATAAGAAAGTAGGCAATAAACTCGTATTTGACATTATTTATTTTGGTTCAAAGCTTAAAATACTATTTCTATATGAAGGACACTGATATTTTGTTACTGCCTTTTCCACTCCTGTGAAAATGACATATGACATACATTACTTATCAAAATAATATAATTACTTTTTGTATCATACCAGTTTTTGATATGCATAGTATTTCGACTTTGAAAATCATGCAGATCAAAGGGTCGTGCTTTCAATTACTTTTGTTCTTAGAATGGTGTTAACCAAAACAGAAGTATTTAACCTCTTAGCTTTTGACCACTTACTTTTGCCACTTTTTTTAATCCTTAAAATGACATTAGATGAGACAATGCTGTACTAGAATACTTCTGACATCCACTTGACAGAGTAACAGATCTAAAAAACTAACAAGTTATCATGTAAAATAAGATATTTTTTATGACAAAAGACATAACACTCTCATCTGATATAAAAATCCAGTTGTTAATTGCCAAATATGCAATTTAAGAACAGAAATAAAAAGAAAAAAATATTAATGGTGAACATAACCAAGGACAGATCAACCGGTTTTCTCAAATTTCCCAAATCAGGTTAAGTGGTAATTATGCCCCCAAAATGAAGTTGGGGGCCTAAAAAGAATTATATTGATTGAATACACAACATATAAATCTGATAAAAGTTTGCACATTCTATAATATAATCCAGCATAAAACAGCTACTTAAGTACTATTGTGTTGGAATTTGGGATTCCATCTTTTTCAACACATGACTATAAAAATATTCATCTGCATAGATGCATGCATGCATATATACAAAATGCCAGTTAAAATAAAATTTCATAAGTGCAAAAGTGAAAAAAATCATTCAGTGGCAAACACTTCTGAGCAATAATACCATGATTTTGTTAGAATGAACTAAATTACAAAATCAGGGCAAGAAACAGGAAACATGTCATAATTATACTTTGAAATTCACATGATGAGAATCCAAAGAAAGGGAATTCATTTTTTGCTTGTTTTTACAACAACAAAAATTCTTTGATGATTTAAATTTGTGGAGCTAAATGCTCTAATCATATCCATCCCAAATGAAATCCAGGGACTTTCAAGATGATTTGCAACCTTTGGTATGCAGCTGCAGTGAGGCTTTCAAGCCTCTTTAAAACATATTATAGCACATAAAATGGTCATAATTTAGATTTATATAATTGAATAACTACTGAAATATTTATTTAGTTTTTAAGGTGCTTTTTCCTGGTAAAATATCTGTAACAGTGGTTTTCAATGTGTCATCCAAGCATCTATGAGAGTCCCCAAGAGCATTTCAAGGAGTCCATGAGATAGAAACTCTTTTCATAATAATACTAAAACCTCGTAACCTTTTACATTCTCAATATCCCATGAGTATACAGTGAAATTTTATAGAGGTTACAGGATGCATAATAATATTATATAATGGAAAGTGTCAAAATTTTGAATTCCTGCATAACACAGCAGTGAGAAATGAGGAGAAATAACTAGAAGTGAGTATTAAAAATATCTGATTCCCTACACAATATCATTATAGAAAAGAGAAAGCACACATAAGAAAATGTATATTATTATCTTAGCTGACCCTTTCCCATCAGGCATTCTGTCGAGGACATAGGACAGCATAGAAATCAATATGGGAAAATGTCTAATAAATTGTTTTAAGTTTTGAGGTTAAGTGCTTTTTCAACTCTTCAAATACTCTCTACAGTTTAAGAATTTTTAAATACAGAATTAGATGCTATAATTTCTAAACACTCTTTTATCTTACCAGTCACTCACAAAGATGTTTTAAAGATGAAAGCAGCAAACATTCTATGTTTAGGCATTAACATTGAATCACATGCCTCTCATGATTTTTCAGTGCAATTACCCTCTACCTAAAGGCAATAGCTGCCAGAGGAGTAACTGGGAAAGGTTTAATACATTGAGGTGCTGAATGTTAATTTCCAGACTGTAGAAACTCCAGACACCAGATGAAATTTGTTAAATGTTATTAAAGTAGTGCGACTGCTTTTTTAAAGCAGATTAACCAGAATTTGTTTATCTGAATCAAATGCCTTGCATAGTGTTTTAAATGGTGAAATTGTGTTTCTGAAATAACCATAATCATAGCATACTAAACCAGTAAATAAGGTGGATGTCTAAGCTGAATAATATTGCTTTTGGTTGACAAACAGATTTTACTATACGTATAGCAATGCAATCGTTTTCTTTTTTATTAAACCGTAAACTTACTGAGACAAGAAATTTTATCTCAGTCAAGTCTATTTCCCAAAATACCATATGCTTAAAAATTTTTGAATAATAGTACTAGTCACAATCAAGCTTTAAAGATAATTCCAAAAGAGGAATTCCCAAAAGATTTTGTTCAATATTGGTGTTCTTGCAGCGAGAACATATATCCAAAAAGAAAACCTAGAAAGGCTTAGCTGTTTTGGCGTTATTGTTTAAAAAAATAAAAGTTCTGTTACCTTATAACCATACCTCATATTTTATGGTAAATTATAAACTTATTGTACTAAACGAGGCTTATTATGAAAGATTAAATCAACAATTTCTAAAGTACTCTAGAAATGAACATGCAAATTACAGCTTCTCGGAAGGAAGCCAGGACCCCTATGGATATTTTGAGGGACTTCCAAGAAAATACAAGGATGAACACTGAAGAATTCTAAACAGCTATTTATTGGTAGTGAATGAGCCCATTTGTTCAGTGTGGTTTTTAAATATCTTCAGACACTGAAACAGAAAGGCAAAGAGGCTGTTGCACTTTTATTTCAGAAATGCTAAGCAGCAATTTTTTTTTGTTTTGAAACAGAGTCTCACTCTGTTGCCCTGGCTAGAGTGCCATGGCATCAGCCTACCTCACAGCAACCTCAAACTCCTGGGCTCAAGTGATCCTCCTGCCTCCACCTCCAGAGTAGCTGGGATTATAGGCATGTGCCACCATTCCCAGCTAATTTTTTCTCTATTTTTAGTTGTCCAGCTGATTTCTTTCTATTTTGAACAGAGACAGGGGTCTTGCTCTTGTTGAGGCTGGTCTTGAACTCCTGACCTCAAGCAATCCTCCTGCCTCTGCCTCCCAGAGTGCTAGGATTACAGGCATGAGCCACCGCACTTGGTCTTAAAGGGCAATTTTGACACAGAAACAACTTTCTTCTACTAAGGTCGAAAATGTGGTCCTCGTGAGGTCCTGACAAAGTAACAAGTGTAAATCAAACACTGAAAGTTAACCCAATATACTCTCCAAAGAATGGATGACCTATATTTAGATGAATCTTTCAAGTTCCTACCAGAGAAGGTGTTCTTTTGAGAATCCTAGAAATCAAGACTAGCACTGGGAACAAGGATGCTCTCATTTAATAACAGGACATGGTCTAGAAATTAGAACCTGAATGAATAACCAGAAATTCAATATTTCAAATAAATCCTTTTATTAAACACTAATAAACTGGAAGTATTTCTTGAATAATTGTTGTAACAACAAAACAATGCAAGAAAGCACGATACTTTTCATGAACTGTTAGAGGCTCATGTAGTAGCAATTTACCAAGGGTATCTTTACAAAGCAGAGTAGCAGTAAATAGAATAAAAAAACATTCCTCGAGAAAATAAATAGTATTATCATTTGATGCATATGCTCTTGTTGACAGTTTAGTCAAAAATGATGCTTTGTTGCAGATATGTTGGCTTGTTGATTTTTCTGGAGATCAGACAAGGAGCACTAAAAAGCACTATCAAGTATTTATCCCAATTTCATCAAGTGTTCAGAGCTACATAGTTGTAGTCACTGTTATGAATTTAATTCGACTAGCTACAAGATATAAAATTTTCTTTTCTTTCTCATGCTCTTACCTTAATGAACTGTGTTCCTAAAGACAACATATTTATGCAAGACACATTTACAAAAAATACTTAGATTCATGAACAAAGTGAATCTACTACAAAGTTTACTTGAAAATAGGAAAAACAAACAGGGTGTGATGTATAAAGCCATCAGGAGCATCCGAACTCCTAAACCAATGCATCTATGAATATCCCAAGGGCATTGTGCTACAGTATTCCTCTTGTTCTATTATTGTGGCTTTACATGAAGATGAAGCTCTGTCTATCATATTAGGTCTTTCTCAGAGTGTATGTGATACAGATGCCATGTGACAATCTTCATGGTTGTTAATGGAGTTGTCAAGATTGATAATTTACAAAAAGAATGAATTGTGTGGGATTTTTAAAATCAGGAATAAACTTTTATTATAGAATTAGACAGGAAAAAATAACAGAAGTATACTGTGCTTAAAATTACCCATTCTCTAGGCTGATAAGAAGATGGAGAAAATGGTTGTATACTACCATTAGAAGTGAAAATAGATAAAAAACTGTATTGAAGATAACTGGGCAATTCATATACCAAAAATTCTCACATATTTGTACACATTTTGATTCAGCAATTTTATTTCTAGAAATTTATCATGTGGAGGTAATCACAGACATGAGCAATATCAGAATGTATATCAAAATATCATTAATAATATAAAAACGTTGAAATTCTGCCCAATTAATATTGCATTGTTTAAATAAATTATATATATTAATAAAATGGAGTACAATGCACTATTCAATATTATAAACAAATATTTGATCATCTGGAAAATTTATATTTCATGTTTTTAAATTGAAACAAGGCATATTATAAAATAACCTTGAATTTATATACAAAGTACTAAATTCATTGATAAGTAGAAATCATTATATATATATATCAGTACATATAGTGTGATCCCATTTTCATAACTATATGCCAAAGTGGAAATTATTTATATATTAAAATACATTGAAAATATTTTGAAAGGATAAGATTGCTTATCTTTGGGGAGCATCATAGTGATGACTATTATATATTTACTTTTTGTTTACCTCTTTTTTGAACTTTCTGCCATGAAAAAATATTTTATGTATCTTCTAAGTTTTCTGACGTGAAAATTTTCTCTAAAGAAATGGAATTTCAAACAAATCTATCAATAAATATATGAAAAAATATTCAAATTCATTTTAAATTAAATGGGTACAAATTGAAACAATTAGATTCAATGTCTTCTAACTGATAAATAAATATTAAAATTAACGCTAATACTCAGTTTTATCAGTATAGTGAAGCGTGCTCTTAAAATAGGCACACACTCTTTGACACAGAAGATTCAGTTTTAGTAATACATCATAAGGAAATCATCAGGCTCATATAATTATGAATGCAAATGGATCATTTATGCATTTGTATAAAATACTTAAAAACTAAGTGTAATAGTAATTTACTCACTCCTTAGGGTTTGCTTTAAAAAACGGTACAACTGGAAAATTGAATACATATGATGCTAAAAATGAAAACTTAGATTACTTACTGATAGTGAAAATATTCAATAGGTGTATTGCTAAGGAGAAAAATGGCATACAATGGTATTATGAACAATTCTATTTCAATAATATAGTCATGCTTATATTTGTATATATATAAGTATGAAGAAAAATCTGGAATAATTGACTCACAAAGTTACAAATGTTTTCTGTGGGTGGCGTAATTATGGACAACTTTTCTCCTTTTTATTGCTTTGTTTTGAAATTTTTATATTACGAGTTGGTGTTATTTATGTAAACATTGGTTTTAAAGTGTTTTAAAATTATATTTAGTAGGATGGGGGTCTTGAGAATTTATCCAATCTGCTTACTCAACCATGATGAAAGGATGGATAAATATAAAATTCCACGATTTTAGAAATGTGTGTGCTCAGCATTAAACCAATGTATGGAATTTCAGAATGATTACATTTTAAACAGTGACCATATATTTATTTACTGGTCAATGCGATACAAGATGGGAAACAAAGAAAAAAGAGAGAGAAACCCGAGTTACTCACTCGTGTTGTATAAGCAGCTTCCGGATCATCCTCTAGAACACGTGAGAGTCCAAAATCGGAAACCTTACACACCAAATTACTGTTGATCAAGATGTTCCGGGCAGCAAGGTCTCGGTGAACGTAGCCCATATCTGACAGGTACTTCATGCCAGACGCTATCCCTCGAAGCATCCCCACGAGCTGGATGACTGTAAACTGGGCATCATGTTTCTACGAAGCATTTCAAATGTACAGTTAAGATGTGCTACTATCTCCTAAAGATATAGATATACATACATATATATATGTATATATATATATATGTATATATTTAGTTAAAATATCACGTACAGAATTTTCTAACTACACGCGTTTTAGTTCTAAGTGCTCAAGAGTAAAAACGGTGGATAAATGGATACAAGGATAAAACAAAATAACACAGTGTCTGTGTTACCAAATACTTTGTAACAAGAAGTATCCCAATATTCTTTGACTTGAAGTTCAAAATTAGGACTTTCCTGGTCTTTATGTGACATAAAAACTCTTCCTCGGAAATATTAAGGTAAAGAACAATAAACTGAAATGGATCTTCTGGCTATTTTAGGTTGACATTTTTTGTTTGATTGAATTTTCATTCTTCTTTCTTGGCTTCCAGATATTTTATGAGTCGCTTCAAATAACGTGGATGTTAAATTTTTAATTATCACTGGAAATAATTAGTTTCTATTTGTCAAAAAGATTTATTATTTGTGTTCTTACCCAACCCTGAGTTGTAAGTCATGAAATAGAAAGCAGTAGGAGACAAATTCATATAGTCCTGGATTTAGAAAAGCTTCCAATCTACTTGGATTAAAATAGAAACATATAGCTTATAAGGTATAGATAATTTATTAATATAAAATTCCATGTCTAATTAAACCTCTGCAAATAATAATTTAAAATAAAATGTATTATATTAGTTTAAATCACTTGATTTATTTGTGAAGTATGTTTGTGAAATAATTGCTACTGAAAATTTTATTTGGCTACTGAATATTAAAAATAAAATATGTCTTTCTTATTCTTAGAAAATTTAGAATTTTCCTCCATGCTTATGAATGATACTACACATTTAATCTAGCTATCTAGTCCTCTATCATCTCCATATCTCAATTTATATATTAATAGTGCTAAAAGAACCTTGATGACAAGACTTTTGTCTTTTCTTATCACCTGTTGAGGCAGGTAATTGGAAATGTCTTGAACTTAATAAAATTTTTGAACATAATATTTGTTGAAATATATTAACATTTAATACAGTGAATATATTACACTGACATATAGTATGCTAAAATATATCAAAGTATAAAGCTTCCAAATTTAAAGGATTAAAATATATAACAAAAATTATATCTCTAAATTGAGAATGTATATACATTAGAATTATAGTAAATGCTTATTTTCTGGGAGGACAGCACTATGTGAGAGGTAGATGGTCTCTCTTATAGCAGACTGAGATTGCTTTAATTAAAGAATAGGGAATGTTTTTGTCCTACATCAATGTTTTTTACATCTTGCTTTAGGGTTCTTTTTCTTTTTCTTTTTGTTTTAACTGGTGAAAATCTTGACAGTACAAAAAGGTTGAAGAATGAACAGTTTGTTTTAAAAATATAAATCATTAACATTTGAATGCTGCAAAATAAAGATGCAATTCTATAGTCTTCTTCTTGCTATTTGGCCTCTGAAAGTTTCAGTTTTACTTTAAAGTTAGATTACCTAATTGCTTGGCACAATATTAGAGGGTGTCTCTAACATTTTCAACAATTTATTCATATATGTGTGTGCATGTATGTATACACATGCATATACATATGTATATATACATGCACATATGAAATCTTTTACTTACACGTAAGAAACTGTCCAATGAACCATTTTCCATGTATTCGGTGACAATCATAACTGGCTTACCTAGATATATGGCAAATAAAAGATTAAATATATAATCAGTGCACACTTCAACAAGTATCATGCAATGGGCATATACATACACTTTGATACACCCAATGAATACAAAGATGTAAGAACTTTTCCTGTCCTCCAAATTTGAAAAAAGTTGCAATTTTAAAAAAACCTTTAGGCTTCAATAGAAAATATAAATTAAAAAACGAAAAGTTGGAGAAGATTGGTTTTCAGAACAACAGTCCATAACCTACAGTGCCTAAATTGGTTTATTTGGCATGGCTTTTGATGAATACAAAATATGCCACTTTCCTCTTTTTAACTAATTGCATCTTAGCTAATCTTCAAAATCAAGTATTTCTGCCTTCGAATTACTCTTAGAAATTTATACTGATGGAAACATTTAAAATATGAAAAAACATCAAAAACAAAGGTGCGAAGTATATTGGATATATAGAGCTACAAATAGAATAAATGTTCAACCACAGGTAATGATTTAGTCAATTGTTACATGTCAATTTTATGGATCATTCTGAATTAAAATGATGACTCTGCAGACTGTAGCACTTTAGACAATTGTAGCACTTTAGACATTATATTATAATGTTATGAAACTATAACTAATGTTAGCTGAAAATATAACTATATATATATTATGATAGCAACTGGGAAAATAAGTTATGCAAAACAAACATTTGAAAAAGAAAGAAATATACAAAATAGATGTTTTTGATATACAGGAAATACTAGTAATTTTTTTTCCATAATTAGAATTGTGTAACATTTCATTCGATACTCGACATATGTTACATCACATTTAATCCTCATAACATACTTATATTTTAGTAATATGTGCTATTCCAATTTTACTGTTTCCTCACCTGAAAGCATTGTGGATTTAAGCAACTTACTAGGGCAAAATAATTAGTTAGTAGTTAAGTAAATCCTAAACATGACTCTCTCTCTGACGTCAAAGCCTATGTATATTACTACATTGTAATTCTCTTACTTTACTGTTGCTATAATGTTGCTTTAATTATAAATCCACCATGTTACAAGAAGAGGGAAAATCACTTCTGTTCTAAGTCCAGAAGACCTGAGTTAAGTCTTAACTGAGTACTGCTAAAAGAATTTGAGCAAATAATAGATTTTTAAATCCATTTGAAAAATCTATTTACTTTCATAAGTGAAAAGTATTAATTTATACTTGCAAATTATGAATTAGTACATAAAGGTTATACTTATTATATTTAGTAACTTGAATATATCCCAGAAAGTATGTATTATTTACTGAGGTGAGAAAAAACTATTTAAATTCTATAAAAATTTTCACATATATTACAATTGATAAATTGATCTGTTTTCCATTAAGACTGATTTAGTTGTATATTTTATGTACCTCGTCACGTAAATCTAATTAATGTAATAATATCTAAAAAGTACTTTTAGCCAAAACCTTGAGCCTCTCTAGAACTTGCTTTTTAAAAATTCTAACTAAATTCTAACTTGAAAATATTTAGAAAGAAAAGGAAAATTCACCATTTCCTTGGAAACTTTTATCTCTCCTGAACTAGTATCAGATGCCTAAAGACTGGTCGCAGAGACCAGGCCTGAAATGAAATGAATGAATGAATGAATGAATAAAATCCTGCTTATGCATGTTCTCCATAAACCACCATCAGTTTCTGTCTTCCTTCCTTAATACAATTCTGGGAAGAATAATATGCTATCAAAATTCAATGCATACTTCAACTGTAGTCAAAGATATTTTGCTTCACAACGCCAACTCTCAATAACATTGGTCAGTTACTAGATTTTTGGTCTACTCAGACCTTTGCTTATCACTCCTTTCCTTCTGGCTGCCAGCCTATGGCCATTTCATTTCTCATTAGCATGTCTAGTAGAACATTTGGCAAGGGAAATAAAAGTAGCTGAAAAATCAAACCAGTCAATTAAGTCAAAGCCCCATGACCATTCAGAAATCAGATCAGGCTGCATTTAACTCTATAATTTAGGTATTTATAAACACATCAGTTAAGATGAGCAAGTCTGAAAATGTGCTTTGCATTAAGTTCAAAGATTCAGTAAAGTAAATGTACAAAGAGTAAACAGAATTACAAATATTCTACCTTGGAAAGCAGTATCTTAAGAGTTTCCCTTGCGATTTTGATTATGATAAATAGGGTTAAAGAAAAAGAGACTGCAATAGTGGTGAGAACTAGTTCTAACATAGTGAAAAATTATTTATAAAATGCCAGCTCATCTTCACATTATGCCATATATTTGCATTCAAGTTTGCATGTTCTTTCATGTGTATTTTGATTTACAAAGGACATGATCACCTTCCTGGAGACAGAGCTTATATCATTCACTGCCCTCGGAGACTCCAAAACACATCTGGGTCTCCATACTAAACTCAATGAAAGTACTGTTCTACGACCCACTGAAATGAGACTCCATTAAAAGTGAACAAAGCAAAATTTGCAGTAGAGTTGTGCTTTTGTTCTTAAATTGATTTGAGTATAAATAAAACAGTGAGTTTTTGGGACTGTAAAGTAAAGGGAAGAAAATCAGTCTGTTGCAATCAGTTCATTTCCCCAACTATCCCCAGTGGCTCAGAGATATTACTAATCATTGAATCACTGCTTGATGACAGAAGAAATGTGATTCAAAATGTCTAAGAATTCCAGATTCAGCAGTGGCTATTTCACCCTAACCTTCTTAACTACATTTTCTATAAAAAGAAGAGTAAGATAACATGTGTGAGAGAGAGAAATAGAAAGTCAGTCAAAAATATTTTCTTTGCAATTTTAAAATAAATGTTCATTTTTAGATTTAACTATTTTTCTTTGAACATAAAAATATTTATGAATTATTGAAATATTACAAATTATTGAAATTTAATTCATTTCCAAAGAAAATACTATTAACTCTTATTAACAACAGTAATTGTGTCTAATACTTTCCATCTTATTTTCAAAAGACTTAAACATACACTAATACAAGAGTGTAATTTATAAAATCAAAATCATTGACCCAGAAGCTGGCATATATAATTAGAATCAGGGTGGAGGTAAAAAAAAAAAAAAAATCATAAACAGTAAAAGGAGAGTTGAAGAAAATTGACAAAATGTGCCTTACTATTTCCAGGAAAGAAGACTTGAATCGTCTTTGATGATAAAGAAAATGTTTTAGTTATGGATTTTCATATATTAGATCAAACTAACTGATAAAATGAATGAATGAAGGTATTTGTCTTTCTCCGTGTTTCTCATTAAATCATTATAAAAATACGGGGCAATGTCCTCCGAATTCCATTTTAATCAAGACATTACTCTGTCGAAAGTACCCCTATTACGTCTACTGGTCTGTGAGTTAACGAGAACAGAGGCCAACTCCATTTGCCTGTAGTTCTCAATTCAGCACCTAGCAGTGTGCCAGTTACAATTTATCAGATTATGTCTGTAATTTTCGAGTGGCTAAGGACAATCCTTCTCTTCAAATTAGACTGAGAAACACTTCTCCAAGTCTTCCTTAACCAATCATGTTTTATCAATCCTAACACATAGAATGCTTTACACTAAGCTGATTTAAATTTTTTTTAATTTATTTATGCTTAACTTGAAACAAAATTTAGTATCTTTGTACAGAAAAGCTATAGCTTACTCTCCCTTACTCCAGTCAGAGCTGAGTCACACAGTAAGTGTAATTAATGAATATATAGTTCTGAATATGCTTCACTTGATTTTATAAAAAGTTTTGGTTTTTCCTTTTAAAACTTTCTACCTTTTATTTATTTGCTTGTGCAATTTGAAAAGTTTAAGATCTTCAGTATAGTACTGAATTAAGTAATGATAGCAGGTTTGATGTTCCTACTTCAAAATATATTTTAATGTTTTACTGTTGATTATAATGTTTGTTTTGTTTTGGGAGTGTTTACATACCTTTAGCAGGCAAAAATATTTTCTATATGTACTAATAAGAAAAATTAAATTAAACTGGCAATTTTCTTCATCTATTGAGATTGATTTTTCTTTTTATTTACTAATCTTGTCAATTTTTATAATTACTAAATATTAAACCAACTTTAGGCATAAAATAGTGTTTTCAATACATTGGTAGATATGACATCATAATTCATTACAATGAACTGTTACTTTACTTTCTGATAACCGTTGTACAGCTTGGTATCAAGATATTACTAGCCTTATGAGTTAGTGGTGATTTTTTTTTCTCCCTTTCTGCAAAAGTTTGGGTAAGATGAAGATTACTTAGCTATTAAACTAGCGCATCATTATATTTTGTCTTCCTTTATGAGAGTTACTTTATGTTTAAACTAGTGATCTATAAAGAGCAGTCTTGGGCACATGCAAATCATTCTCTAAACTTTTGTAATTTATATTTAATCTTTCAAAAATATCAGAAAACCTTGCTCTCTGTATAACTGAGGAAAATATGCATCATATACTTCTATAATTCAAATGTGGCCAATTCTTCCAAGAGACATAGGTGAATAGTGATGAAGAAATAAAAGTTTTTTAAACACATAAAAATAGCATTCCTGTCTTATTTTTTCTCTAATATATTGAGCAGATATTTTCATAATTTTGTTGATGTGGGCACTTAGACATGTTCTGAACTCATTTATCAATTTGCAATTATGAATGCTTGATATAAATTTGTGTCACCAGAGTTTCCAAAATGTTTTATTTTTACAAACTGTTCCTGTAAATTACTACTAAAATAAGCACAACATATGTATTTTCTATTAAGAACATGACATGAAGTGTAATACCCTTGAGACAAATGCAGAAGGAAACTTTTAGAGAAAAGCAAAAAAAAAAAAAAAAAAAAAAAAAAATTTGGCATTGTTATTAAATAGTGACATCTTTTCCCAGCAATGTTTCCTCATCCTAAGTGCAGGAAACAGGAAAATGCAAACCAATGGTTAAGGTTTTGGTGCAAAGTGGATACTCACAACAGTATAGATATGTTTTAATTAGGAGAAATCCTCTTAATGTTCTGTCCATGACATTTCTCAATAATGCAAGGTTACAGTTAAATTGCATGATAGTTTTTTTACATTTTTAGAAAATAATCCAAGGAGAAAAATACACCAGTCTCATCCAATTCCTTCTATTTCACTAGGTGAAAAGTGGTCAGCGGATGGTATCCTTGGAGCCTGAACATCATTTGACTAATGGTGTGACGGCAGAAATATTAAACATTTGCTAAAAACAAGTTCCATCCTTTTGAACTTCAACTAAAATTGATAACACGTGTTAGTACCTAGTTCTGAGCAGAGTTTGTACCCCCAGCTTTCTGCTACTTTGAAGATCAGAGACTCTCTCACCTTCTCTTGTTTAAGACTATCAGGCTCAAAATGTACCATTAAAATTGTTTATGGCTCAATTCAAATAAATTAAAATATGATAAAAAGCTTTCCTTAAATGATTTTAAAATGCAACATTATATGAGACCTTATGTTCAAAGCACACAATTTAATAGCAATAATAAAAGAATTATCTTTGATCAAAAAAAAAGAATTATTTTCAAGATTTTTTTTTCTATACACCCATAGTAACTGGTAAAATCTCAAACTTTACCAGAGGGTTAATTTAGATTTACATAATTCTTTGCCATATAATGTATTCTTACATGATCTCATTTGATCTTAAAAGTATCTAGAAATAAAAAAGTAGTACTGTTAATTCCATGTTACAAGCGAAGAAATATCTGTGAATACTTTGATTTACAGGAGGTCTCACAACCAGTAAGGATGAGTCAGAACTTGAATTCAGATCAATGATTCTTATCAATCAGATCAATATCTTCTCTTGATATTGACATGCTTTTTTTTCTTTTTTAAATACAGTTTTGTTCATTAAGTTATAAGCTCTGCATCACTCTAGTGTGTGTGTATATTTGTTTCTGAACTCAGCAGGTAGATTGTTTTAGAAGTCACATAGTCTCAGGAAGCAAAGAAAACAATAGGAGAAGAATAAATAGCATTTTTTGGAGACAAAATGTATTAAATACAACATATTAACTTCATCATAAGGAGTTTCTATTTCCTCTCAGATGTTATAGGGTGCCAGACTTAGAGCTTATAAATATGCCACTAAGGAGTCCAAAAATCTAATTCTAGGGCTACTACTCTATTATGTTTACAATATATGAGATGACTGGGATTTATATAGTCAGATTTGGCAGCTTCTTACATGCTTATTTGACCAAGGAGATATATCAAATTTAAAACTCTCACCCTAAGAATAAAGCAGTTGTAATCCATATTAGAATGTTAAAAAGTCAGACTTGAATATGATATTTAATGTATAATATCTTCAATTTTTAAAGGTCATTTTTAATGCATTTTGCTACATTTTTGTCTTGCAGATTTATGGATTTCTTTGGTTACCATAATTCATAATCATTTCATTTTTATATCTAAGAAAATTTGCTACCATAATTATAGTTCAATGTTGCTTTTCATTCAGTACATGTTTTCATAGGAAATATCAAAATATAATGGGTAGCTTTCAATAATTCATAACTCTGGAAACAAAACCATCAACTCATGTTTGATAAAATAATAGAGTCTGTTAGGGTAAGCTTAAATCTAAACCTAATATTTGTTCGATAGTGACTTTTACCTTATTTTTTCTGAGTTGTAGGTTTTGAAGAATATGGGGGATAATTCTGTCCATGTCAAAATGTAGTTGTTTTCTTCATCATTCCCTGAGTGATGCTAGCAGTTATAAAATTGTACCTCTTTGAAAAATGAATTCAATTTAACAAATTGAACACTAAATAAGACACTATTCTTTCCTTCCTTCTTTCCTTCCTTCCTTCTTTCCTTTCATTCTTCAACATTGGTAAATTAAGTATCTACTATAATCCAGGGTGTATTTTGGTCACTGTCCATCAAATTACCTGGATTCTTGCCCTCTTTGAGAGTTGATATCTTGTTTTAGGTATTAAGGGTTATCAATTTTCTCCAGAAATTCTTTGAAGCTTGAGGAATGCATTTCCATGATCAAGTTGTTAGAGAAGATTTAAAAAATAAAAATATAAAAGAATAAGTAAAATAAAAGAAAAAAATAGAAACTTTTTTTAGATCAGATGAGGATAGAGATGAATAGAATAAGTTCCCTATGCTATGTCTAACACTTTCTAGTTGGACAAGCTACTTGCCTTTTACAATTATTGTTTACTCAAATGTAAAAGAGAAATTATCACATCTAATTCACAGGTTAATGGTAAGAATGAAATGATGCCATAGTGTTATGACAGGCACATAACAGATATTTCAAAGAAAAACTTGAAAAATTGAGAGTTAGAAGAACGGCTGCACAGGTACCAGGGAGTTTTCTCTCCCCAGGAGTATCAAGATCTGAAGGACGACCACTTGATGAGGAGGTCGTGGAAGGCATTGAATGGGTAAGTGACATTAAAATGCCAGTGAGATGTGGTAGTATAATTCCATAGACACAAATTAGCATAACCTTGTCCAGAAGGAACAAAGGATTCATACGTTTTCCCAATCCTCACTACTGCTAGCAAGCGCTTTTATTAATTTAAAACATTTAAAAATATGTTTTTCAACAGAAAATGTTTCAATGTTACTATTAATATGGCCTGATATTTAACAGCAAAGAGGCAAAAAAAAAAAAAAATACTTCTTACAAGAATTAACAAGAGCATACAGTTTGTAGTTAAACTATTCTACATTGTTAAATTCTTAATCCCACTTATTATATATAAAGATTTGAAAGAAAATCAAAGTATATTTCAAGTGTACCATACTCTTGCGAGGAAGGAAATGCCTTTTTAATCACCCTAAAGTGACAATGAGTATTAGTACCATTTGGAAAATGCTCTATGTAATGTTAAAGGGAAACATCATTGTGAAAAACATAATGAGTAATGTCTGTTGGTAACCATAGAGCATGTAAATGTGGTGCCAATGAATTATCCCCTAAAGGATGCCAAATTCCCTGCCATATGTTGTCTTTCACTCTAAGGAGCATGATGCCAATTTTGCTTATTCTTCATTCTGTGCTTCAAAATCTTTGAGAAAAAAAATGTCCCATAGCATTCTCAAGAGGTTTTCATTGGGATCAGAGCCAAAAATCACAGATCTGCCTCACAGGATGCCTTTTGAGCCTGGCTGAAGAAACTATCATGGAAATAAGTTCATATCTCTATCATGGGCCATGAGCCAGAGCTTCCCCAGAGCAGTCAAGAACCCACCTGTGACCCCAGATCAGAACTATTTAAAATCCACAGAGAACCAAGAAAAGGCCTTGAGTCTATACTGATCCCAATCTTTACAGCTCAGAAGCATTTCCAAGACTCCCACATTTTTCCTAAAGTCAGGGGTGCAGGGGCTAGGTAAAGATTTGGAAACTTAAATCAGACTGGCAAACAATAAAAGAAAAGGCAGCTCGCTGGGTGTTCCTGTCAAAATTAAGTCATTGTTTTTCCTTGCTACTCTACATAACTGGAAGTTCTCCACAATTCCCTTCTTAATTATCGTTTAGTCAGCATGTCTTTAGACCGTCTAATGTCTAGCTCCTAATATTTTTTTAAGATCTAAAATAGCACTGTTAATGTAATACTGGTAAAAATGTCTTTGCTCTATTGTCAAAGAGAGGCACATTAATCCTAAGCTAATCTTTCTGTTAGAACTGAGATACTTATGAAAAAAGATCAAAATTCTTAAACAGTTGAGCTTGGGTTTAAACAACCTTTGCTCAACATACTCAAAGGCAGGTCTTATGACTGACTTACTTTTAGTAACAACTCCTTCCAGTCGAATGATATTGGGATGGTCAAACTGTCCCATAATGCTCGCTTCTCCCAGGAAGTCTCTCCTCTGCTTTTCTGTGTAGCCTACTTTCAGGGTCTTGATGGCCACTGAAATCTCTTTTTTTGAAGGCAGTTTTAAGCGGCCACTGCATACCTCTCCAAATTCACCTGTTAGAATGCAGCAGAACAACAAGAAAATAAGAGGCATTACACAATAAAAAATTATCAGTAAAGAGCAGCTGTTGTCTCTCAATAATTTCATTAAAAATATTTATGCCTTTGACCTGCAAGATATACATTATAGTGTTCCAAATTATTTTGGATGATAATAATATGAGACTGCCTAGAAAACCTTAGGACATCCACAACCTGATGGAAAATGGACATTGTAAGAAGCTACGTATATTTTAAAGTACCACACAATGAAATCCTACAAAATGAAAAAACAAGAGGTAAGTTGAAAGCTGCATCTGCTAGAATTTTTACCTCTTGTTCTCATAGCTACCATTATTTCAGGGTAATTAACAGGACAGCACAGATAGTGATTAAAGTTGAACACTGGATTAAATTTCAGATGTGTTTATTCTGTTTTTACTAAGAGGGCCAATTTGGCTGTATACTCAGACTCTCTGAAAATGAGAATGAAAGCATCTGCTATCAATTCATGTTATTGGAGTATTGGTATGTTGCGTTACTGACATAATGGCTACAAAGTTCTTTGGGCTTCTGGGAGGAAAACAACAATATAACAATATCAAATAAAACATAGTATACCTTAGCTAAAGATTTACTATAGACCTATTTTCTTAGACTTAATGTCTTCAATAAAAAATTGTCTTAAACATGCAATTAATCCAGAATTTGTTGAGTATGAAGTATTGTTGACTTTTAAATATTCTAGCCAGATTGATATAAAATTGCCTAGAAATAGTATGGGCACTACCTTCAGTATGCATTGTTACTGAGAAGATTTACCATCATTCTCTCATTAGATTTTGAGCTTCCTTCAAGAAAAGGCCGTTATACATTTACTTCTCTGTCCGCACACTGCCCTAAAGATTGCAACAGAGTAGTGCCATAGAATGTTTCTTGTGCACAGAACTAATACTGTGTGGATTATTAGAACTATTTTGTATCACATTAAAAAATGGTTAAGATTAAATTAGAGTTTTTTTTCTGAAATATTCTAGGATTAATTACATGGTTAATATTTTTGGTTCTTGATGGAATGAAATAACATTCTTTGTCCAACTTTCTCACTGTGAGTTTTCTATGAGCTTCTTTCCCTTTATGAAAGCCAGAGAGAAGTGATGTGATTCTACTCTATTTTTGTGTCCAAGTAAGTGGTCGGACTCACAAGAGTGGCAGTTGTCCTGTTGATCTACCAATGACATGACTACAAATGGCTTGCCTTTCTCCAGGAAGCTTTAACTTCCCTCAGACCTGACTCTTTCGTAGGCATCCAGTCTTGCCATTGTTTTCATACCAATATTTTTTTCTGTAACTTGGCAATATCACTTAAAGTTCAAAAGCAGATATCCATGCATTTATTTAATGAATATCCGTCAACTGGTAACAGTATGGCAGACAGTATGAAACACACAAAGATATAATGGTGAACAAGGCCAGAGTAGTTTATTTTTGAGGAAATATAAAGAAAATGTTATCTGCGGCTATAGTGTTCCTTAGAATATAAGGAGAATTAGGGAACAGAACTTGAGAAAGTTCATTGATCTTGCTAACTCCAAGGGAGAATATGTCATTATAGAGGTTATAGACTATTAGAAGAAGAGAAATGAGGAATGCAAATAATTCCTACAATTTGTAACCAAGAGTAAAAATTTATTTCCTTATGCAGGGTTATCTGAACATTACCATAGAACTCCAGTTGTCTTTGTGTGAACATTAAGTTTGGGCAAACCCTAAGGAGACATAGATAACAAACTAAAATTTTCTGAATGAAAGTTCTACCATTATCATGTGTCAACATGGTGTCACGGATCCTGTTTTGAATTCAGATGTCATCATCACATATTCTAAGTGGCATGTTACCTGTCAGTTTACAGGAGAGATAGTAGGGAGCTGTGGTTAAGAGCAGGGATCTTGAAACCAAATGGCATAGCCTAATTCTGCCTCTGTCATGTATTACATGTGGGATTTTAAGGTAGTAAGTTAACCTTTGTGTGCCTCTGTTTCCTTACCTATAATATGGGGACACCAATTGTGTCTACCTCATAAAACTGTTGTGCGGTTAAAAAAACTAATGTATATAAAGCACTTGAAAAAGTGTCAGACACATAGTAAGTGTCAACTGTTAGTCACTATGTATCTCTCTGAGTTCAGATCTACCTTAAGAAGGATAAATTACCTATTTACCTTTCAAGAGTTTCTGTTTAGATCAAACTGATAAATGAATATAAAAGTGTTTTATCAAATGACAAATGCTATGTTAATGTAAGAGATAGTTATGATGATGATGGTGATAACATAGTTCATGTCATACTGGACAAGCATTTATAAAGAACATTTTGTAAGAGTACCTTACAAGAGAGATCAAGAGAGAGAGTTCAAATTTCTAGTGGGAAACTTGGATACATGCACACGTACATATATAATTACCTTCAAATTCATGAAACAGATTAGTAACGCTAATTTTTAAAAATCACGAAACTTAGTAATGTGTTTATTTCATAAAAAATACTAGAAATGGTCTCCAATATATTTTACAAGACATACAAATGATAAATACTAATTCAATTCTCTTTATTATAATTTAAAATAACTGTTGGAAAAGTTTAAAAAGACTGGGAAAACACAAATCCCAATCTTTCCATCTAGCCAAATTTGAATTTTCTTATTCAATTAACTTTGTACTCATAAGAAAATTTAGATCCTGTTGTTTCTAAGTATAAACTACCAGATCTTGATTTCTTTTAATCTAATAAGTGAAGCAGTTTTTATTTGCCTTTTGAAGTATGCATACTTTATGAGAATGTGTACTGTATTCTGATTTAAGATGTACAATGTAAAAGTTGCTCAAAATAAAATTTCTTACTTTGATTTCATTTAAAATAGAGGAATAAAATCTACATGCACTTAAGTAGAATGGCCCTTCTCCTGCACTAGTCTCAAAGCCCACTCTCCCACTGTTTTATTAAGACAAGCCCAATGCTTCTTTGTCAGGGAAGTGCTCTACATGGATTATCTAATTTAATCTTCACAAAAATTCTATGAAGAAGGCATTTTGTGATCTTCAGCATCTAGTATGGCATTTGAATTTGGAAAGTACAAGATTCGAATTTTGGTTTCCCATTTTGATATGACCATGGCCATTTAAATTCTCAGCTTTTGCTTTCTTATGTGCTGAAATGGATATATCTATCTAAAAGACTAATAAAATCAAATATCATGTGAATGCCTACCATAAATTAAGGGCTTAATAAATATTTATTTCTTCAGAAATTTCTAGTATTTAATCCTTGAAAGACTCATTAGATTGAAAGATAAAAATAAGAATTTTAGTGATGAATTCCTCATTAATAGAATTTTTCTTCTTTGAGAAACTTCATTCACTGCTGAGTTTTAATTTTATTATTCGAAATATAGGTATAATTCTGATAATTCAATGTATAAATTAGAGTTTCTCTTACATCTATTAATTTATATAAAATCTCTGGCAGAAAATTAAAGAATTAGCCTAGAGATAGGGAGAAAGAGGAGAGAGAGAATCTTTCCATTAATTTAACTGACTGTGAATGTTATGTCATTGGCTGAAAAGGTTAGCCTTTCTAGCAATGGAAGATAGTTGCTAATCAATTTAGCATAATTATTAAATGTTTATGAATAACATTACATTATATTAAAAAATTTAAAAAGATGTGGGAAGTAGGTAAGTGTATGTATGAAACAAGGGTGTCGTTTCTTGATTGTTATTAAAGCTATTGCAAAAATGAGTAAATGTAAGTTCATTATAGTATTATACTATTCCGTCTACTTTTGCACATATTTTAAATCTTACGGAACAAAAATGTTTGAAAAATTTGTAGTTAATAAAGTATCGTTTTCATATTCTTTCTTGGTAGTGACCACCTTCTGAAGGCTAATCAAGGCAATCTAGAATTGGGTATGTAATCTTTTCCTCCTCCTATCAGATTCTCCAGTGGAATATGGAAAGTCCTTGTGTTGCATTTGCTACTACAGTTTCCACACTGGAGAAAAGTGAATGCTTGCGGGGAAACAATACAACCTGCCAAACAAAAATTCTCTGTGTCGTGCAGCTGTTCACAAAGCAGCACCATACAAATGAAACAGAGTTATCAGTATCTACCTGTTTTGGCACTGTATTACCGTAGATGTACAGTAAATGTGTAGACTCTCAAGTCTTAGATTGTGAAAAAGAAGTAGCTACTATATTTTCCTGCTATTAACTCAGTTTCATAGCTTAATATTACCTGCTCATGTGAGTTTTAGATGGATAAGACATTAAGAAAATCAAAGAGAAGCTTTAGTAAATTGTCGTCTTATTTAGATAATATGAATTACCCAGATCGTCCTCTTTGCATACTAACTACTGCTTGAATTTTAAATACTGCTTTGGTATATAGAAAAGGAAACAGAAAATTATATGCACATTTTGTAAAGAAGCATCAGTCACAAATATATAAATATAGTACTTGCAGAAAATGTGATCTAATATGTTATACATAATTCAATGAGTTAATTTCTCAATCTTCACTCTAATTCCTGCATCAACTTAGCTAGTTTGTGTTTAAGAGAAGCACTGAAGGATGAGATGATGGTGCAAAACTCTTTATTGCTGAGCATGGTTCAATTTTACTTTTTAATAGTAGTTTTCTGTTTATGCTTACTGCACATCTTATGGCTGTTCATGTGTTTCTGTGTAAGGGTATCAAATACTATTATTTTACAAATATCTGAAATTTTTCTTGGAAATATGAAACTGCTATTAATAGTCACTTCATAGGTAGTAATGAGCTTATGATTGAGTAAATTAATGAATAGAACAGAGAGATGCCTGCATAAACTCAGCCTTAACATAAATAAACCAAGAAAATGTGAAGTTAAGCCAATATTAAAATGGAACACTTTATGTTGTTTAAAGTATCCACACAAGATAGTTGTGATGAAATTCATACAAAATGTGTTATGATTTTATTTTGTGTCATTTGGTTTTTATAATTCCAAGGAAGATTCTAAAATTGAAAATCAAAATTTTCAATTACTGGGCTTGTCTAAAGTGAGACACACTTTTATCCCATTATCCGTATTTAGCTAAATCGGCTTTGTAACACATGATCAGCATAGCCATGAGAAGATTGAGTTGTTGCTGCTGCCACCCCTGAAATTCAATAAATAAAAGGCAGCCATGGTCTGTGAGTTTGTAAGTCTGGCACTTTTGAAATCACTACATTGCATTAAATGCCCCATTTATTTATTGCTTGCCTTTGAACATGAAATCAGAAAATTCCCCTTTCCATAGCAATATACTAGGCCTCGGAGACTGAGCAATCTCAGGTAGCATTCTTGTTCACAGTCTTGAACTTGTGATGTACATGCAGTACTAGGTGGGCAGTAGGATTATTGAGGTGGTTACCTGCTCCAACGACTTTGTCAATGGATATGTTGGTGGCATCCAATTCCTTGGCAAACTCATGAACTGCTTGTGTAGGGTCTTCATATGTATGTGGGTCAACATAAGTCCTGAGACCTGGAAGTTTTACTGTTTAAGAAAAGGAAGAAAGGCATTACTTTAGCTATGTTTATAAGTTTTCTCAGCAAATTTTAAGATAACATTATCGGTTAAAAAAAATGTCCTAATACTAATAAGATGAACAACCTATAGTTGATTCTGTGGTATCATAGAAACTGGCAGAGATATTGGACTAAGTGTTGAGAAGTTTAAGAAAAGAAGTTCTCCATGATGAAACATAAAGAAGAACCATGAAGAAGAATTTTCTCTGCAAAAGCACTAGAAGGAGAATGGGCATTCAAGAAAAGGGATTTTAAGAAGGAAGATGGTTCAGAGTTGAGTAGGCCTAGTAATTACTACTTGTAGCACCAATGAGTCAACACTGTCATGCTATTGCATATTCATGATTCTACAAACGCTGTTAAATACCTATTACAATGCAATATCTGACAATAAATCCAAGTATATATAAAATACTCTTATAAGCTTAGATAATTGCTGTTATTACAGATAATTAATTAAAGGATCTAAAATGGTATGTCTTCTGCCTGATGCTATACTACTTTTATTAATATTCACAATCAAAATCCCCTACTGCAATTATAGTTCTAGTTTACACTGTTAGTATATGTATATATGTATATACCATATACACACACCAATATAGTATAAATGTATTGAAATCTTATTGTGTAGCTCTTTAACATAATTAAATGCAATATAAGTGTTGTCTGTGAGTTTAGTAATAGTGCTAAGGAGCTAATTTATTAAATATAAATCTCCTCCATAATATATTTATTTATTAAACAAAGGTAAAAATTTTAATGATAGTCTATAATTAAAATGTCACAGTCAAATGATACAGAAGAATCATTTTGGATTTGATTTTATATTAATGAAATCCCTATCACTTGGAAAAAATAACTCACATTAGAGACAATTTGCGATTTCCAATAAGCTATCTTTCTATGAAAGAAACTGAATTTTTAAAGGGAGATCCTATGAGTTATTAAAGTAGAAAAACATTCTTTAACACTAAAGAAAATTACAACTTAACTCACATAGTATGTGAATATTATTGATTTTGCTTTTAATTTTAGTAACATTGATAACATTGCTTTAGCATGGAATATAGATGCTTAATTGTGGCATATTTTTTGCATCTATCACATTAAATTATTGAAATGTTTTTTTTCCTAATCTAACAAATAAAATCAGACATTATCATTTCCCATATTACTTCATAATAGAAAACTCCATGTGGACCAAAGATTTCCTTGAGTTTGTTTTGTAGTTTGTATCAAATAGGTGTAAAGACTGTAGATACCAGCAGTTCTGGAAAGCCTTTAACACTATGAACATCAGGCCAAGTGGAGGATTTCACAGTTTGTGTTAACAAATGATCAGTTCATTGAACTACAAGACAACTTCATGAATCCCATGGTCACAATACATTATAATTTATGTTCCCATGAAGCTCTCATAGAGGTTTTAAGTAAAGAAACATGGCCATAAGAATAAATGGGTTATAAAAGAAACAGTGGCTCAGAGAGAGGGAAGGTAAAAACTCTGTTTTCCTCAGCTACTTCTTGGGTGACATTGACACAGCACAATAGGATGGCAGGAGGGTGAGGGAACAAACGGAGAATGTAGAAGGCTAATCTCTCTCCTGCTTCTGCCTGCTGCTGCTACAAAAGAGCAGCCGCTCTCCAGCCTGAGACAGGGTGTGGATAATTTGAAAAGACACCACTATCGAGGAAGTCAACATCCACAGAAATGGGAAAATTCAAGCCCTAGACCTTGCTTTGGGTAAACTTTGAGTGGAGTAGTTTTTTGAAGCGAGAGCTCCACTTTTAGAGTTTTTCTAACTTGGATATCTGCAAAAAGAACAAGTTAGGCCTCTGAGAGAGAAAGCTCTAGAAAACTTATTATTCAAGTGCCTAGCATGAGAGCCTGTTCCGTAAGTCATGATCAATAAATGATAGAGATTATTGACCTAATTAGTAGTTCCCTTGTTAAGGTTTATTTGTAATTATTAGTATCATTGAGCTTTCCTGGTGGTAAAATTTAGGCTCAGAAATGTCCGTTTCTTTTGATCTCACAGATCAGTTTGTATGCTTTTGCCATAGAAACATTATTCCTTCCTAAAAACATGAATGACAGGGTCACCCACTCATACAGTAGTCTACTATATTTTATTATTATGCTAAAATGACTTCTAACATTATCAGTACTAAAACTCTTTACCCTTAAAGTAAGAAACAGACTGAGGAAAGCTGTCATATTTTTCTTTTTTTTTTTGCTTTGGAGTAAAGAAAACTGTAAAAGTAAGTAAGCTTAGAGTTACTAAAATACATTCAGAGACAAGACTTATTGGAAATCTTTTAATTTAGTCAATTTAGTTCCATTTTAATGAAGATTCACACCAGATTGCGGCTATGATATACAATTTTCCAGTTTTGATTTGCCTCTACTTAGTAACAGTAAGGTAGAATCTGGCAATTCTTTTCAAGGAAAAAAACGACACTTTAAACATATGGTAGAATTGATTTTTTTTTAAATAAACAATTATAAATGTTTTACCTAGCTGTATTTAAGAAAATGAATTTGGGTGAGATTTGCTGGCATCAGAATTTACAAAGATTTTTAAATGAATTGTTAGGAACAATGTCTCAAATATTTTTAAATAAGCACTGGTTTTAAAAAACCTTGAAAGTATGCTTTAGCATTACCCTTCACTACCAGTAAGCCCTAGGGAATATATGTACCACTAAATAATCTGAAAATTAAATAATCACCCCCAAATAAAAATCAAATCAATCATATTCATTGCTCTTAATTAAAATAAGATAAATTGCTTTTCCATCCACAGGGCATTTGGGAGAAAAATTACAAATATAAACACCACCCCCACCTCAAGTAAAATCGTCTGTTCGCTGTGGGAGCTTTGGCTGCTGATGTTTAACTGCTGACCCCAGAGGTTCCGGGAATCAGGTGATTCAGGCTGCAAGGCACATAATCCCTTCACACCAATAATTAAGGGCAACATACAGAGTAACTGGGCTCTGTCATGAAAACCAGATAATAAACACATGCACACGTGTTAAGCTGCACTACTTTACAGCTCATTCTGTGCAAACACAATAATTTACATTTCTATTTTACCAGCATGAGTTGCCCTAAGGATAGCAAAAAGTAAAAAGGCCCTGCCAGAAAGGGCAAGGGGACAGGATCTTAGGAGGTGAAACACATTTCTTTCCTTTTGAAGCAATGTTATAGGATTTGTAACAAGGCTGGAGGGAATAGTTCATAGCTAGAGCTTTTTAAAGTAATACCAAATAAATGGTCTGAAATAAACCAGCTGTAGTATTAAGAGGCAGAAAGTTTATGGCATGCATATAAGTTACCTTATGCCTTTGCAGCTAGGATAAAATGCATTGCTTTTTTGTTTGTCTATCACAAGAATATTATACATTTGAAATAAAAATTAAAGTTTCAACAAACTCCACCATAAAAGCCAACAGCAAAACAGACCGGGATGGTGCAGGAATCTGCTTGCAATTGGCACGCAAAAATTTATCAAAGCTCCAAATTCATAAGACTTATAATTCCTACAAAAAATCAAATCAGTGGGGTCTTGCACTAAAGACAACATTGACAGCAATTGTCCAACTCAAGCTAAGAGAAACTTAATCCACAAGAATGTCATTGTTCTGACTAATTTATGTATGGAGATTATAACTTGAGTGTTTTCTGTGTCCATTGAAAAAAAGGAAAACAAATATCCTATAACTTGTTCATGCATTCTTTTTAGACTTTTGAATCATTATCCTAAATAATCTGGACTGATGCGATGTTGACATTAGGAAGGTAGTACTTTGGCTTTTTTTGTGAATTATTTTATATTGACTCTATAATGAGAGGAACGAAACAATCCTTCTGCAAAAATCTTGTACTGTTTCCATGTCATGTGAATTTACATTTTGGAAGACATTTTTTTTATATATATTTCAAAATATTAAGGGGGTACAAGTGATTTTGTTAGATGGATGAACTGAATAATGCTGAAGTCAGGGCTTTTATGTGCCCATCACTAGAGTAGTGTACATTGCACCTCGTAGGCAAGTTTTTGTCCCTCACCCCCAAGGGAATTATTCCAGGAATGGACTGCTTTTTTTCAAGCTACTTTATGCTCCCTGAATGTCTGAGTTATAACTAAAGCTACATTTTTAGATGGCAATCCAATGACTGATACAAAGTATCCTGTTGATTTGAAAATAATTTTAGAAGGCAATGGTGAATGCTAAAGAAAGTAATGCTTACAACATTACATTGGTTATATAGAGATTATTTTAGAGCTCATGAGCATGAGGTATAGTCTTTGTAGGAATTTCCATGAGAACATTCTATTCCTTTTAAGGTCACTGATTAGTAATTGCCACCCTAAGCTGAGCTATCATTTGGAAAAGCAAAACACCTGGGATGATTTGTTTCACCAGGAATAAAAAAAAAAAATGTCTTTTTGTTAGTTGTAAACACTTTGTTTCTTAAAAGTGTATTTCTTTTAAAAAAATATTTTACAAAGGCTAAATTAAAATTTGGGGGGAAAGTTCTGGCTTTACTACTAGTTGGATATCATGTAACTCCAATATAAACAGTTTATTCTGAAGTCTTTTTCTTGGTTGGTTGAGAAAATGGAGTAAGGCACTTCATGTAAACAGAGGTTGTTTATATTTATTTGGAAGTTAGGAATGAGGAAAGTCTCCTATTTAGACTAGTAACAAGGAAATTGAAGATACGCCTTGCCTTTCAGCCAGGCAGAGCTAACTGTAGTTCATACTACCCACCATGTGCATTATTTGAATATAAACCACAGGTTATTTTTTACTTTAGCTTAAGTATGCTGAAATGTAGCCATGTAAAAATTACTTAATACAGAGCCATGCATTTCCTTCTGCTCCTAAAATAAATTGAATATACTCAGTTTTTCCATACAACTGCATTTGAATTCTGTTTGTCAGGGTGAAGTTATCCAATTATGTATCAACAACTGCTAAAACTGAAATGGCAAAATGAAACAAAAAACAAAGTGTAGAAACTTACAATGGCCATTCCCAAAGTGAAGTCTTTTCTCATCTGCACCATGTTTTGACTTGTTATAGCCACAGAACCTAGAGGTAAGTCAAGGGAGGAGAATATGTTAGGAGAATATATTAAAACAATTATCTATGCTCAGAGTGTGCAATGCACACAAAATAAAGCATTTTCCTCAAGCAATTAAATGCTTTAGTGAAAGTTTAATGACTTCATATTTTCTAAATCCTCTATAGAAAGCCTTTTTCTCTGGAGACCCTGGAAAGCTGCCTAATGAGGAGATATGTAGAGTTGCTTCCCTACTGTGCAGACCCCTCCAGATCAGTTTTTATAATGGCCTTAGAATGTGTTTATAGTATTTTTTAACAACTACTGTTAGAAAGAATGAAGGGTAAAGTCGCCATTGGTAATGATTAGTGCTGCGCAGTGTTACCAGAGTTCTGGGTGAGAAAGTGTCAAGGAAATCTGGGGTTATTTGAAGAGTGAGGAGATAATTGGGAAAAGAAAGTAAAAACTAGGAGTGGGGTCAAAAGTGAGAAGAGAAGTGGTGTGCGTTAGAGAGTGGGGACACGAATTTAATGGAGAACAGAAAAATCAAAACTAAGGATGGAGAAAAAAAGCAAGGCAGGAGAAAAAGGACCTAGAATGCAAGTGGTGGCATTCTTATTTGTCAAAACACTTTATTTACCACACTCTTCAAATTTTAGCAGCAATCGAGGGCAGCAAAGCAAGCAATTATGAAAGCAAATAGTAAAACAGACTGTGACCTCACCTCCCAATCAAAACATATATGACAACAGTGAGGAGAATAATCGCTACTGCTGCTGAAATGGCAATCATGACCACTTGGCTATTTTCACCAGAGATGGAGAAAGCTGTGAGGTTGAAGAGAAAAAATAATAAAGGAACAGACATTATCACATCATGACTAACATTTACATTGAAATACTGATAAATTAAATCACATGTATTCTGCTTTTACCTGAAACCTGGTTTAATGTCTGGATCAGTGTTGAAAGAATTCTTAATACAAACAAAAATAGACATTTTCCATAATATTTCATGAAATTTCAGTCTAATTAATTAAGATTAAATCCTCTGTTTCAATGGCATCAATCAAACACCACTTGAATGCTGACTGTGAAATATCTAGAACTGGTTTTCTCTGTCCTCATTGGCAAAAATTTAATTCGATGAACCAGAAGTTATCAGAGGAGCTTAAAGAACTGGTAAAGATTTCCCAGCTTGAAATTACAAAAGCTTTCTAATTAATCTTGTTTTGCCTGCACTATTCTATATTTTTTTAAAAAGTGGTATGATATTTGTCTATGGACCTCAACACACATAATCAATGAACTCGCCCAGTGTTTCCTACCTTTGCAAATGGCCCCATCACTCATTCATTCACCAAGACACCAAGACGACAAGACAAGGGGTCAGCGAAAATGGCCCAGAAGCCAAATCTGACCTGCCACCAGTTTTGGTATAGCTCACAAGCTTGGAATGGTTTTATATTTTGTAATGATTGTAAAAAATCAAAAGAATAAGATTTTGTGATGTGGAAATTCTATGAAATTCAAACCGTGGTTTCCATAAATAAAGTTTTATTGGAACACAGACACAATCATTCATTTGTGTATTGTTTATGCCTGATTTTATGCTACAATGCGCAAGTCAGGTAGTGGCAATACTGACTGTATATACGCACAGCCTAAAATATTAATTATCTGGCCCATTACAGAAAAAGTTTACTGACTCTTCATCCAGACCAATGCTTCTCAAACTTTAATGCTCACACAAACACTTGGGGATCTTTTTGAAAATGTCATTTTTGATTCAGTCAGTCTGGAGGGGGTACTGCCATTGAACTTTGCTTATGAGCTCCCGGGGGGTGCTGATGAGGCTGATTCCAGCCCACAGCCTTTTGAGGAGCAAGGAGCTAGACCACAGAATAAAGTCACCTTGTCCTCTCCCTCTGCCGTTCATTCTACATCCATTTAATCAGCAAATCCTCTTAAATATACTAGTTTATGTCTTTATTTCTCTTCTAGAATATCATTAGAAATTCCTAATCGGTCTCCATTCATATGCCTCGCCTATCTTTACCTTGCTACCAGATTATTCTTTCAAGGCCATGAACTTAACTATGGAATTCCTACGCATAAAATCTTTGTGTGGCTCTCTTCACTTTCAGGACAAAATGCAAATCTGTAGCAGAGCATGTAAAGTTATTTAGGATCTGTTCCCTGTCTTAAAGTCCCAGCCTCATCTGTACAAACTCCATAAGCATCCCCAAGTCTAGATTTTTCTAAAATAGAGGCAGTTTTTGGAGCAGCCTCTTTTATATGCTCCTATTTGCTTATGTTGCTCATGTGGTAAATGCTGATTAGACACATGAACACATTGTGACTCAAAGGAAGAGCAGACAGTTTAGCTATTGGAATATTATCACCCCTCCAGAAACCAATATGGCATCTGCAACCTGAGCAAATCTAAGTTTGGAAGATTTTCTCTAAAATATGTGGTTTCAAGAGTAGTTAAAGGATGAAAAAAAAAAAATGGCAGCAGATAGGCTGTTAGAAGTTTCCCGTTAGAGGCATCTGAATAAAAGAGCCCAGAGTGTGGCAGAATGGCACTCTCCTAATATAAACTGTTGCAAGTGCTTTATTCTTCACTGCCAGCAAATTATTGTTTACACTACTGTGGCAGTCACAAGAGTGCTTGCTATGACAAGTACAGTGAGCAGACACCCTCCAGCTGCTGCACCTTATGATTCACCTCAGCCTTCAAGCACAGGTCATGTTGCCCTTCAGCGACTGAACACGGCAGGGGCGGGGGTCCTGGAGCCCACCCTTTCCTGCCCCATGCAGGACTCCGCCAATGGGCCGTCTGCACTCTGGGGCTCCCCATTGGGAGACCCGCAGAGGTACATTGTGATCTGAGGCTCCTCTTCCCCAATTCTTCTCTTCTTCTTTCTCTTCATAGACAACAGACCCACAACTCAGTCTCAGGCTCTCTTGCCTACCTCTGCTCTGCTCCCTTTCACCTTTCACAGGTATTTCCCCTACAAAGCTCTTGTTCTTGGAATTCCATCTGCTTCCCAGAGGATCTCACTGATACATCCTTATCCACTGACTATAGATAAGTGAATAGTTTGTAAAATAGCTAAACCCGGTGTTTCAAAAATGTTCCGTAAACATATAATGATAACTCTGACGCTTTTCATTTTTTATACCACAATAATTTACAAAGAGCAGCAAGTTTTGAATTCTGTGGTCATTTTGATTAACCGACTTATACAATAAAACTCAGTGAAATTCAGAGGGGAAACAGGAGAAAGAGTAATTCTCTATTTCTTTTCCTGTCAAAGATAATGTTAAACTAAGACTTCTCCAGTTTCTGCGAACTCTAAATATATATGAATCCCAGATACTATTATATCTAATGTACATAACCAAATCAGATCATTTTTATTGCTGAAATTAGCTAGTCAGCTAATATGAAGGAATAATATTGACGTGTTATATAGTTGTCTACTAATTTAACATGATATATTACTAAAAATTTATGTCTGTTACATGTCTTAGAAATTCAACTTGAATTTGTTTTCTCACAAGCAAACTGCTCTCCCTGCTTTTAGTCACTTCACATTTTACTCCATTTTACACATACTGCTGGCTTTCCCTCCCCAAAGTAGAGTGTTTAGGAGCTCATTCTCATGAGCCAGAATGCCTGGATTTGTACTCGTTTGCTGTGTTACAAAATTTGGTTGTCTGAGAATTAAATGAGTTAGTATAAGTAAAACACTTGTTCAATATTCACAGTGCTCAATAAATGTTACATATTTTTATTGTATCATTCCTCTAGTGAAAAACTTGCAAAAGTACTGTTTCCTATAAAATTGTAGATGAATGTCTAATTTTATATATAAATTTCTCTAATAATGATACCATTCTACCTTTATCAGGCTTCCTTCATGTCCCTTAATAATAGGGTCAAAGAAATGAAAGTTGCTGCACACTCACTATTTAAAAAAACAACAGAAAGGAAATGTGAGGCATTCAGGAGTGCTAATTTTAATTGTCCCTGGGGTTGACTTCTTGATAGTAATATCTATTGGAATCTTCTGATTCTAAAATTCAGCTTTGTTTCACAGATTTTTATTCTCGAAATCCTTGAATGTTCAAATTATGAACTATTCATAAAAACACAATGCACACAAACACACAGTGACTACCTACTATATGAAGTAATATTTTAAGCACTTTAAAAGCAACTAATTTAATCAACATGAAAACCTTATTGTGTTATGCACATGATTTTCCCAAATTTCCATGTGATGTAACTGAAGCCTGGAGACTTGAAATGCCTTGTTAGGTTCATCCTGTTGTAATAATGCCCCTCTGCTCCAAAGTCCTTGCTCTTAAATCTTACATTATACCCGGCTTTCTTGGGCACAAAGCACACACCCTGAATTAGTCTCTGTCCACTGATGGGTTTCCAGACAATTGGATTGTCTGTGTTCCCAAACAGGCTATATGACTGTTTGTACTTCTTGCACTGGTGGAAGCTGCCTTTACTCTAGGAAAATCCTTTTACTCTCTTGTTCTCCGTGCTTTCTGTGGGTCTTACTTTAGCATCTTTTTTTATATGCAATGGCAGCACTGGATCAGGACTCCAAAACTTGAAGATTCTAGGTTCATTGTCCCCACTTACTAGATTAAAATTCAGAAAAAAAATAAACTCTGTATTCTAGATCATGTACAAAAGGAAATAGGAGTATCTGAATAGTGTACAAACAGAATCAAATGAAATATTTATGAAAATGCTTTATGTACTGTCACATAAATGCATGGGTTCTAGAATCAGACATATCACGTACCACTGATATGACTTTGGAAAGCTTACTTAACATCTCTATGCCTCAGTTTCCTCATCTGTAGAACAAGGGTGACAACAAATGTGAAGCACTGACACATAAAAAGTAAGATATTTTAAAGCACTTAGGAAAATGTGTGTTTTATTGTGCCTCCACATCTTTCCTATAAACCAAGTCCAAAAAATGTTATCTAAATTCTAGCACAAAATGCACTGTGTTCTACTAAGACATATGCATTAGATGTGTATTATAAATGAAAAGTTTTCATTAGTTTAAAAAATTAAAACTAGAGGACAAAAGCAAACTGTTAAATTCAAACATGAACCTTTTTTCTATTTTTTAATATCAAAATATAATGAACAAGACTCAAATCCTTAGAATTTTTAGTAATATATCTTTTTGGTTTAAAAAAAAATAGGGTGAGAGTTGATTTTTGCCTTTTCCTCCTAAAACAAAGGACTTTTTTTTCTTATCTATATTTAAAATCTGGAAGAATTCTATGGTGAAGCTATAAGAGTAAATTTAGTTTTTAAATAACCAAACTGTACAACTCACAGTTTTTTTGTAAATGGAGAGGAAAAAGAGAAAAAGTTCACATTTTTCTTTCTATCCTCTTTTTCTCTTCTCTCTTTCATCAGTGGAAATATTGCAGGTACAAAACTTACTTGGCAAAAATCATAAGACCCTGCAGTTTTCAAATGAGATATTTTTAAGATCTCAGACATTGAAACCTTGTTAGTTTATGCACATCTATGGTAAATCTTGAATTATATTAGAACTTTGAAATTTATTGCTATTTTTGAAAATTTACTTATCAGACAGGGTTAAGAGCTGATTAATACCATGCAAAATTAAATGGATGTTCCAAAATATGCATCAACATAATAAATGTTTATCTAATAGTGATCGGACACTCCTGCCTATTAATATGTCTGATTTCTACCACAGGATGTAATAAATATTTTCTTTTTCTACTTCTATGATTTGGAATCTCTCTTGGTAAATTAAATGTAGATTTTGCTGTTGATGTTTAATTAAAATATTCATTTAAGAATTTGAAAAAATCAATATGTAATCATTTTAAAAGGAGAAACTTTCTTTGTACCATTTAAAATTTGCAAAACAACTTAGAACTACTAATGTTAAGTTACAATTATATTTTATTATTGGGTCACCTAAAATTTATCATTTGCTTTAAATCTTGTTTACTATAATTTCCATAGTGTTTTATGTTTTTTTCTAATATCCTCAGAGAGTGGTTTCTCCATGAGGTTTCCTCACATGAGGATTAAAAGAGGTCTTTAAGGATAGATTTATGTATTTAAAGAAGGCAGCTGCCCTTTGAGTTGAATTGTCATGGTTCAGCTGTGAGCAGATGATTTCTGAAAACACTAGAATCACAATATCTTGCAGAATTTACAGCTTCTTATTGTAAGCAGCATTCCTAACCATCTGACAAATAGTATGCCATAAAATACTTACTCCATTATATTAACTTAAACAGTTTTAATGTTTTTTTGGTGAATCTTGAACATTTCTATTAGGTATCAGATTTGGGCACAAAAATATTACCATATCAAAGGCAATGTGATTTTTTGTCAGGAGCAAAATATTCAGAAAATAGGAAATATTGGTGTCAGGGAAAAA
>RJWJ010013654.1:0-39452 GCA_004363605.1 Indri indri | reverse complement strand
TAAATTAACCACATCGTCAGTAGATGTTAACCTTTCCAAGATCTCAGCTTCTCCCCATCGACTCTCTACTGCATAGCTTCCCTCTGTTCCCAGGTCCACTCTTAGCCCCACTCCGCTTCCTTGCACTTTGCTTTCTTCCTAGGCTTGGCCAATGGGGAGCATGATAGGAAATTGGAGGGAGAGAGGAGAGTGAGGTCAGAGTACATATTCTCCTGCTGCCTCCGAGCTCCTTGTGTGGTCACCTTGAGTTGACTTTGCCCCTTGACATAAGGTCGCTACTCCTTTCGAGGTGGACTTCTGCATTCAGCTTGTTTTCCCCATTCTAGTAACTGCTGCTTCCCCCCACCCCTTTGGGAAAAGGGATGGTAACAGCTCTGCTGACACTAGCCAACTGGACTGCACTACCCTTTGTGGTTCCTCTACACCCCACCCACACCCATGTAAAGACACCCATTATTAAACCATCTTGAAATTATCCTAATCTAAATGTGTCATCTATTTACTTTTGGAACACTGACTCTTACAACTAACAGATTAAAAAAAATACTTTGGAAAATCTTACATATTTTAAAATATTCACCAACAACTGGGTTGCTCTCAATACATGTTGTTTTTACATAAATATGCTATGTTTAATCTTAAAATATTTGGTAAGTATACTATTTTACACTTGGGAAGTTCTAAAACTCACCCCCTCCCTAGTCTCTGTGGAGGCAGTGCAGAAGGGCTCTGAGCTAATCTGTGTCTTTCTGTAAAATGATCTGGTAGAGCCAGGATTTCTGCAAATAACTTCACGCAAGCAAAGGATTTCAGAGAATGCACAAATATACATATAAAACACATTCCATTTGGTTTTCACAAGCATAACACAATTTTTCCTGTGGGTATATCCTTCATTTATTACTTACGCCTTCTGATTTTTTGGGATATTTACATTTTAAACCTTTCTTTTCAGCAACAACATCATCTGTGAATCTTTAAAAATATATTATGAAATCTTTAGTTTTGAAAAGGCCCATCTGATGGCTCTGCTTAGAAGTTTGAGTGAAGCCCCAGTATATATTATAGTGGTATGAGGTTAACATTAAATATTTTTATCTGTTTAATTTTTTTAATATCCTTTGTAAACGTAGCAGCACGGTCTGGGATTCTAGATGATCCACATTCTTCTCTTTGCATCCAAGAGAAATGGTGAAGAAAATAGTCCTGGCGATCAGAGGCCTCCCTGTGCTCCTACTCTGCTGCTTTGAGCGGGTTGCTCATGTTTCCGTCCCTTGCCATTCTCGCTTGTAAAATGGAAACGTTGAACTAAATGACCTCTACAGTGTTTTCCAAATCTGGAGTTTTATATCCTGGGGTTATTACCGAAAAACAGAAATACTTCTTTCCAAAACTCAGTTTTCATGGCTACCTATTAACTGAATATAACCCTAAGTGATTGACGGCCCTATATACACTATTTTCTAAGCAAGAAAAATTCAACTGCACCTAAATTCTTCCTGCCCAAATCCTCTGCTTCATTCTCTGCTGTTACCAAAGCTAACTGAAACATTTCTTATAATTATTGAAACAGCCTCATTTCCAAATCTCAGCCTCCAGCTCTCCCTGCTTCATGCTCTCTTTACGAAGAATGACCACGACTGCCAGGACCGCCTTCTATGTGTCTTATCTTGTCTGTGACACCTGGATGCATTCTTTAAAGTCTTATGACCAAAGTGTTTCTCTGAGTCACTCCATACTACTTCCCTTCTTTTGTGACCTAAATCTACAGAAGACCCTCCTGGATCCATTCAATCCCAGTTCTCTTCAACAACTTTACCTTTCTCATTTTGAACTTGTGTTCTAAATATAGATCCCAAAACCCTTTCTACTCTTAGCCCTTTTTACTGTTGCTTCTGCTTCCTCCATAAAGCCTCTCTGGACTAAGACCAATAAACTCCTCCTCGACTTCACCTTCAACCACAGTATGACCTCGGCAACTTTTTCCTTGCATGCACTTACTCATTCAACTAGGATTTGCTGAGTACCTATTCAGTGCTAGTACTTTGTATGCTACCCAGAAATGCTTTCTGTCCTTTCAAACATGAATATTAAATCTTGTCCATTTCATCACCATTTATCACTCAAATGGATAAATATCTGCTTGTGCTGGTTTGCATCAGGGTAAAATCTGCGTGAATAAGGAGCCACATATACTCACTACAGTCTAGTTATGGCGTTAACTGTCAAGATCACACTGCTTGTTCCTTGCGGGTATTTCAAGCTTTGAGAACCCTCCTTGCACACGCCCAGGTACTCAGACTAGAGGGCATTATAAAATACTGTTCAGATCCCCCTGCCGCGAAGAAGGACTTATTACCCCTGCCGGTGGGGGTGCTACCTGTACATAGCCCCTAGCTGTCAGCCTCCTTCAGGTATCGACTCAGCTGAAAAGCCACCTTGTCCAAGGTCAAGTTCTCTTCAAGGATGGTCTGCATCCAAAGACTACATGGCATAGGACTATAAAGGTCCATCTCCTTCATCTCACCTCAGGGCTGCTATGAAGTGTCATCTCCTCTTCAGAACTTCCTAGAAGGTTGACTGAAGCTTCTGCTGAGACTGCCTTAAAACGACTTTTTCCTAAACCCGATCCTGCTTCCTTACCTTCTTTTCCACACACATTGATATGAAGAGCATTCTGTGAAATGCCTCCTGCATGCCGATCTCCAGCTTAGAGACTTTTCCCCATGGATGGGTGGGGGGAGGGGGAACTCAACCTGCAACACACACAATAGATTAGAAGAAGTTTCCACCATTGGATGAGCAAGCATACAGAGGGAGAACCTACCTAGAGTGAACGAGATCTCAGTTTTCCACCTTAGTTTTAGGTTTTTGAAAAAGAAATGAAATGAGAAGATTATATGTTAAATAAACTGAGCAAATTGATTCAGCAAGGCGCCTGGTGCTATTCTAGGTCATGGTGAATCCTGTAAGGCCTATATTTAGTGACAAGGAATAAACACTTGTTGAGTGACTATTAAGTTGTAGGTATTTTATCCATATTATTTCATTCAGTCTTTACAATTGACTCCCAAAAGACTAACATGCTCAAAGAGTTAAAGCAACTTGCCAAATATCACACCGTTAATACATAAGTTATAAATAATAGGACTTGGGATACTGCAAAGGATACATGGATGTAAGTCTTTTGTTCTTTTAAAAAAGCAAATGTCGAACTTAAATTTCTCCTTTCTGCATGACCTTTTAATGCAAGATTTTAAAAAGGTTTATACTCTCTGATTAAAGTGAAGACTGTGTTGCTAAGTTTGTCTCTTTCAAAGACATGTTAGAAGCTCCCACGAACTCTTGGTTAGACTTAGAGGAAAATAAACCCTCATTGCTCTTTGCCTTTTATGCACCCAATAGAACAAGACCTTAGTAATCAACCGTTATCAGTTTCTGATGATGGCAATGCATTAATCTACCAAGAATATGCTAATATTTATACATGCCAAGTAATTTTGTGAAATACAAGGTCATTTGGTCATTTAAAAAGAAAATAAAAGAAGGCATTAAATCATAATTTTTCCTGGGTCAACATAGCACTTCTCAGATTCATTTTGTCAAAGACTATCTCCAAAATAAGCTGCTTAAACTCCTGTGAAGGCCTGTTTAATGTACGGCCCATAGAAACGTGCGTGTTAAGTATTACAGAATTTTGCCGAGAGACTGCTTAACTGGGCTAACTGACCTGAAATTTTCTGGGCCTTTTATAAGACTTGAAATTTTCAAATTGGATTTATACATGTTCATTACATAATAGCCACAAAACCCAAAGTGCAAGGGACGAGAGAGACCTTTGGAGTGAAAGTCTCTTTCTCATGAAGACAGTTTAATAGCTTTGTGTGAAATAACAGCACACTATGAAAGATGCTTTGGAGGCCTGTTTCACCCATAAAACAGTGGATTTCCTGTGCGTCTCGACTGTGTTGCCATTGGCTCGTGACCACTGGACGGCTGCTCTTGGAATCCAGCAAAACTGGCTCTCTCTGATTACCCTGCAGCAAAGTCACATTCAGCAAATTGTAAGAAGGGACAATAGGTCATTGTCTCATGAAAAAAATACCATTTCCGTAGATGGGTCTCTGTCCTAGTAACGTTTACGTCTTAAACAACCTTTAAGCACTTGTGGAGCAATCTGTCTTTTCCATTTTTTTTTCAACTTCCTGCCAGGCAGTTTATCGGAGGAAATTAAATATGTGTCCTTGTAATATTTATGTCCTGAGTAAACAAAGTTTGAGAAAACCTGTCAAAAATCATGAAATACCAATTTTTCCAATATTAGGGATGTTTATATTTTTCACACATTACTTTTAATTCTCCTAGCAGTATTACTGATGTAAAACTGTAAATGGCCTTGATTAAAGTGGCTATAAATGATGAATAGCGATAGCAACCATTTATTGAATACATACTATGGGCCGGTTACTAATTTATACAACTGGCACATACGTTATCTCAACAGCCCTAAAAGGAGATTCAGAGAGGTTAAGTTAAAAGCAATACAATTAAAATTCAGTTCCATGCCTAACTCACTCCACACTGTGATTTTAATCATGGAACAGTACAGCCTCCCCAGAGTGAAGGTAGGAGGTGAGTGATGACCAATTTCCCCTCTCCCTTCCACAGAAAATGTTATTTATAATCCTCTCACAAGGCAGGAGAAGATGAAGGACTGGATATAGTCATATTTTATCAGACAATGGCTTTAAGAGGAGAGCAATGAATCTGACTTCAGCCTGGCAAAAGTGGGTACAAACCAGGAATATTGCTTGTTGTCTTGTGATCTTATTTAAGTTTATATATATGTGTATATATATATATGCACATATATACAAATTATATATAACGTATATAAATTATATGAAAATATATGAAAAGTATATAAAAATTCTGTAATAAAGGAACATAAGCACTTACGGGGAAGGTATAAAAATGTTTTCAATGGCAAAATTTACATTTACCGAGAGCATTGTGCTGCCAAGGACATTCGTATTCTGTCCATTGTTGAAAGGTACATATTTTGACCCCATTTTACCAATGAGGAAGCTGAGGATAAAATTAAGGACCCATAGCAAGGCCACATGGCTATTAAATCTATTGTCTAAACTAAAGCACCCTTTCAAACTCTCAAATTGTCAACTTTCTTATTGTAATAACCTCACCATTTCTGGCTGATTTCCAACAGCTGTTTTTGTTATTGTTCTTGATGTTGTGTTCATTTCCTGTTCCCCATTTACATAGAGATCATTTCAGACTAAATCTGCCTTTCGGCCAAGGTCAATTTGTCTTACTTTAATTCTCACCAAATGGCTTACCCAAAGGTGTAAGGTTGATTTTATGGCAGTGGTTCCCAAACTTTGCTGACACTAAAATCGTTGACGGATCTTAAAGACACAGCTCATGTCCTGTTTTTACCCCCAGACACTCGGATTTAATTGGTATGGGCTGTAAACTGGGAATCCAGGTGTTTTAAAGCTCCCCAGATGATTTTAATGTGCAGTAAAATTTGGGGACTACCTTTCTATGGGTTGTTTAGTCTTCTCTTTGGCTGAACCTCCAAAACTCCCAGCTCCTGCCTCAGACTATATTACTCACTCTCCCTGCCAATTCCAGTCATCTGAGGACCTCCAAGGCCTTCTTCTCATTCTTTGAAGATGTTAGCAGTGGCCACTCCAGAACAATTACTGCCATAGTTCTTGGTGATTTCCATATCCAGGTATTCAATCCTTTCAACATCTTGTCCTTTCAGATTCTTGCCTCCTCCTCTGAATTGTGACTGTCCTTCATTCTGCCCTAAGTCCCCTTTGGAAACATACCTCCACATGTACCAATAACTGCACCACTCCCCAACCTCAAGTTCAAGCACGCCTCTTTCCAGCTACTACATTTTGTCTTTTTAGATCATTTGCTCTTGCCCCTATTCTAACAATTGCTCAACTTTGTTTGGACTTTCAATTATTCTATCACCTCTCCACTGTCCCTTACTCAACTCATATTCTCACCTCCTTCTTACCCAGATTAGATTCTAGGATTCATTCCATATAGTCACTCCTTTGCATATGCTCTCAACTCCCTTGTCCATTTTCCCCTCCATAATAGTCCTCCAGCAAAACTCCAAACCTAGCTAAATACCACTCTGCATCTAGTTCTTATAGGCACCAAAGGAGGACAACAGAGCTGAAAAAAAAAATGCACTCAACCATGCTCACTGGGCCTACTTTTATGACCACTTAACCTCGAATGGGCCCTTAGTGCTGCTAGGCAGTTCTGTTCATTTCCCTAATCCAGTCACTTACCCATTTTCCTAGTTCCCCACTCTGAGCTTATGACCTAGATTTTTATTCTGCCGATAAATAAGAATCAATTTGGAGAGAGCATTCACATGGGTCTATCACAAAACCTATGACACTATCTTCATCTGAGCCTATGCGCTCAATCTCCCCCCATTCTGTGGTGAACCTCTGCTCTTACCTAAGACAACTGCTTTCACTGGCACACTGGATTCTATCCCTCTCACTTCCTTAAGGTAATGTATCTCCTCTCTAGAGACCATTTCCATTAGCATACAAACATACCGTAATAGTTCCTATTTAAAGGAAAAAAAAATCCTCCCTTGGCCCTAGCTACTGCCTCATTCTCCTGATTGTCTTTACTGGAAAACTTCTCATAAGAGTTATCTATCCCCATTGTCTCTATTTGTGCCACAGTTGCATTATTTCCCTGAATATTCTATTTTTCTCCTAAACCCACTCTAATTAGGCTATTGTTCCTATACCAAAATAACTTTTTTCATGGTCCCAAATGACCAAATCCAAAGGTCAATTCTTAGTCCTGGTCTTACTTGACCTCAGCAGCATGGGAGACAATTCACTTCCAATAACCTTGTTTATTTGGCTTCCAGGACACCACATTCTCTTGCTTCCCTTCCGGACTTTCCAGTTCCATCTTCTCCTCTCCTCGTCATCCTAAACGTACAATTTTGGAATCCTTGGACCTCTTTTTTTTTTTCTTTCTTTCTACACTTATTCTCAGGTCATCTCAGCCAGTCTCATGGCTTATAATCTCTATCCCAAAATACCAAAATAATTCCCCAATTTTTGTCTTCAGCCCAGGCTACTTCCCAGAACTAATCTCAGATATCTGGCTGCCTATCCAACACGATCACTTGGATACTGACAGCCATCTCAAAATCTGTATGCTCAAAAATAATCTCTTGGCAGCTGTGGGTGTGTGGCAATGAGACCCACCTTGCTGTGCCTGGACTCGTGAGGGCAAAGGACAGAAGAAGCTAGAACAAAGGAGATGAGGCAGAGATCTAAGGACAGTGTCTGGAAACCGATAAGAAGCCATGGAGTGAGATATGAGGACATCGCCAGCTGCTGTTCTAGGAATTGTGTCTGATGTCCTTACCTATTGAAAAGAAGTGTTTTTTTTTTTTTTTGTCTTTTTTTGTAAATCCCTATTCCTGATTTGTTAAACTGAAAATAAAAGCTATGGAAAAATTAAAAAATAATACATAAATAAATAAATAACCAACCCAACCTGCTATTCCTTTAGTCATCCCACGTCAGTAAATTATACTAATGTAGGCATAAGGCAGAAAAGGAAGGTCAAGAGAGCCTGAGTGCAGCCATTTTGGCCAACACCAGACTCTACCCACCCTAAACAAGAAAGTTGCCATCATGTCGCTGGCCCAGACCACCCGAGGATGGAAGAATTATTAAGCCGGATGCCTGACAAAGTGTTGGTGCTTACCTTTTTGTGACAGAAATTTGTGATTAACCTTTATGGCCTGACCTCAAGACAGTACTGGTCACATATGGCTATTTCCTAATGGGGTTTTCGAACATTTAAAAATGTTACCATTGCCTCATAAGGGGGTCCCCCTCCTGCTCCGGAAAGGACCTCTCTACACTGTCTGTGGAGTAGGATCTGTTGTCCATCTCTCTCTCTCAGAAAACTTTCTGTCGCTAGTTGGCTTGCTCTCGAATTCTTTCCAGTGCAAAGCCAAGAAGCCACGTGGCAAGTTCAGAGGGTTTTCCTTTCTTCATTGGGGCACCCTCTGCATCATTACCTTGTTTCTTTCAGTTGCTTGGAACAAAAACCTTGGAGGCATTCATGGTTGTCTTTCTCTCTCACACGTCATATCCAGTCCATTAGAAAATCCTGTTGGCTACCCTCTGTATATGTACCTTAAACCCAACCTCTTACTACCACCTGTACCACTGCCGCCCTGGTCTAAGCCACCATCATCACTCATCTGCACTGTAGCAAATTCACTTTCTAAGTGAGCTTTTTGCTTCTACCACTACTCCCTTGCAGTTTTCCCTCCACCCACAACTGGAGGGTTCTCTTTAAAATGTAAGACCTATCATGTCACTCCTCAACTCTGTACCCCTCAGTGATTTGCTGGCTCATGCAGAGTAAAAGCAAAGTCACTACATGGATCTACTAGGCTCTCCACTGCTCACTCTTTTGCTGTCTCAGGCAGGACCTCTTACCACTCCCCTCCCTGTCCCATATATTCCAGCCTCACTGGCCTCCTTGCTGCTCCTCCAATCTGACAGACATACCCCTACCTCATTTGCATTTCCTGTTTCCTTTGTCTGGGTTCTTTTCTTCCAAATCTACGAGTCTTTTGTCCTTACTTTCTTCAGGTGTATTTGGGTATTATCTTCTCAGAAAGCATTTCCCTGATCATTGCATATGAAAATTTACCCTACCTTTTTAAAGTCACTTAACTGTAAGTCAACCAATTTTTCTGTAAAAGGCCAGATAGTAAATATTTTAGGTTATGGGGGCAAAGGTCTTTGCCACGACTACCCAACTCTGCCATTGTAGTATAAAAGCAGCCATAGATAGTATGCAAATAAACGAGCATGACTATGTTCTAATAAAACAGTATTTACACAAATAGTCAGTGGGCCAAACTTGATTTGTGAGCCATAGTTGATAGCCACTTGCATTGCATAGTACTGTTTCTTTCCTAAACTTGCTCTCTGGAATATAAATATTTGATGACAAATATTTTTGTTATATGGTAGATGACCAATGAACAGACCTAGTAGATGGTCAATTACTATTTTTGAATAAATGTTAAATGTTGCATAAATCTATTTCTCTTTTAGTCTCATTTTCGTAATTGTTGCATTTCTTTCTGCGTTATTTTGCATAAATTGATCAGTACCAAATGATAGTATTTTTCACTTTTCAAGAGGTAATTGTGTATGTTTGGGTGGAAATTTCAGCAGTTTCTACCATGGAAATGTATTATTAAAGAAAGAAAAATCCAGCTAGTGGACATTGTTAGATTTTCTTTAAAAAAAAAAAATAAAGTCAATCCTCTGCATGTTTTGTGGTTAGGCACATTATTATTATTACTTGGAATCTTTGAATTGCATTTTCTTTCAAAACAAAAATTGAATTGCATCTGCATCAAACTGGATAATAAGTGTCTTTGTCCATTTTGTTTTGCTCTAACAGAATACCTGAGGCTGGGTAATTTATAAAGAGAAGAGGTATATTTAGCTCACTGTTCTGCAGGCTGGGAAGTATGAGGAGTATTGCACCGGTACCTTGGCTTCTGGTCAGGGCCACGTGCTACATCAAAATGTGGCAGAGATCAAAGGGGAAACAGACACACATGCAAAGAGGGACCAAGCAGGAGGAGGAATCTCGCTTTATAACAACTAGCTGTGGAGTGAACAAATCCATTCTCTTAAGAGCGAGAACTCACTACCCACTCCAAGCAATTCATGATGGATGCTGTGTCCAAACATCTCCCATTAGGCCCAACACCACCACCACATCAGGGATCAAATTTCGACAGGAGGTTTGGTGGGGCAAACAAACCACATCCAAACCATAGCTGTTTAATGTTTTTAAATAAAGTAAAATTAAATATTTAAGACTGCAATCCATTTTTTGGAGGGAAGTTGTTTTCCCTCTAAACAAAGAAAATGGTCATTTCACAAACCATAGAAGATACACACAAGTTCAGGCTCTCAAATATACATCAGGCCTGGGAACCCACACGAATTCTTATATAGCTGTTTCCAGTGGAAGACTGCTCCAAATACCATCAGAATCCCACGGCCACGAAACTCTAAATTTGTTAAGGAAATAAATAAAAATTATCTGACTCTCAGCCTCCAGTCTTACTGGCATTTTTCTATGGCCACTCTTTGATTGTTTTCAGGATATGTTCAGGCTAAAGTATCAGTGTCTATAACTTATTTATTTTCCACCCATATAAAGTTTTTTGATTTTATAGTTTATATTGAAATTAAAGTAAAATATTGTCTTCCTGAAGTTATGTGATCTCATCTTTTAAATGTTCCTAAATTACATTTTTTTTTTTGCTTGAAACACAGTATTCCACTAATTACATCTTAAAAGCATCATCCTAGTGCCCCTGAAAAAAATTGTTATGGGAAAATGTCAAGGTTTCTTCTTTTCTTAAATGTCACAGAAAATGCAGGAATTTTTTAAAGACAACAATGAGTTCCCAAATCACAAAATGCTTTTGCCGTCAATGCCTTGCTAGCATTTGCAGCCACCTTCATTTAGATATTTGTAATTTGTTACTAGATGATTATTCTGATAAGAACATAAAATAAGAATTAAGAAAATAAGCATCCTTCTTAATAACGGGGAGTCTTCTCTTCAAAATTGTTGATCAAAAGCCAAATAAATAAATAGAATTATTCAAACGAATTGAATTTCTTTCTCATCTAAATACGCTGTTCTACAGGAACAGTTTTGGGAAAATAGGGCTACATTTCTTATACTTACCCAGAATATAAAAATCCTCTGTCTATATAGGTCTTGAATTATCTAAAAAATGAGAGTGCACTCAGTTTACAATCCATGTTTCTTAAGGAAAATAAATGACCTTCATTCAGATGTTTATGAAACCAAACACAGACATTGTCATCTGAGAAGCAGAATTTATGGGAAAAAAAGAGAGAAAAGATGGTTCTGGGATAGCTCAAATCCCAAAGGAAGAGAAAGACACATATCACTTAGCAAGAGTTCCCACCAGAAACAAGGACACATGCATTTGAGACTACAAAAAAACTGAATGGAGCCCAAAAACAATACACAGATAAGGAGGTTTAGATGAGTGAAAACTATTTTTTGTTGTTTTTGTAATAGTCTTAAAAGTAGATTTTAGGACAATTTCCAGTGATAAATTTTAAAAACTCAAATATGAAGGTTGTTTAAGATATTTACTCTAATATTTTAATAAACAGGGTTTTAAAAAGGCCACCAATGTACTCAGGATTAAAATATTTCCTTGAGATTTACTGATGACAAAAAACCCATGTCAGCATTTTAAGAAAAGGTAGCAAGTAAGTAAAATAGGAGCTGTGAGAGCTACTTTGGAAAGTCTCTTCTTGAAGTGTTCTTTGTAGGGGTAAGTCGCCACCCATTGAACACCCTGCTTCTTTTCCCCTTGGATAAGGGGATAACCTAGCAGTTAGGGTATCCACTCTTCCAGCACGGGAAGAGTGTTTGTCCAATTGGAAAGAATGTATTGAATGCCATAAAGTTTTTTTGCGGTTGCATCTCAAAGAATCTTAAGGTTTCATGCAATTCTATGCAAAATCCCAAACAAATATTTTTTAACTTGACAAATAATTCTAAACTTCTCTAAGACAAAATGGACAAGAAAAACCAACACATTTTGGTAAAGAACGAAATAGTAATGTGAGGAATTTGTCTTATTAGATGTTAAAATTTACTACGAAACTATAATAAAACCGTGAACCTAGAACAAAAATAAACAGATCAATAGAGTATAATGCCCATAGTTACATAAGAAACTAGTATATGATACATGTACAAAAACATGTAATCAGAAATTAAAAATATGCAATAAATAAGAAAATGTATAGGTAGAAAAAGGAATTATTTCATAAATGATTATAGGAAATTGATCAATTAATTGAGATGCAAAAAGCAAATAATTCCAAGTATATTATAAAGTTAAATATTAAAAATTCAAAGCAGATAAATGAAAGCTTGGAGAAAATATAAATAAATATTTTCAATGTTTTATATAGAAAAGTTAAGCTTTGAGAAATGGAAAAAAATTATTAAATTTAATTATTTGAGAGAACTATAAAGAAATTACCTTTATCAAAATTAACAGGTAAACACTGAAATATAAAAATATTTCCCAATAAATACGGATTCACATAATGTCCTCAGTAGGTAATGAGTTCTTATGAACCTAAGAACAACTCATCACATACCAAATTAAATTGGAAAGAATCACAAATAGGCAGTACACCAAAGAAAGAATTTAAGTCTACTAAACATGTGAAATTGATAATCTCTCTAATAAACAAAGAATGTAATTAAAAATAATAAGACAACTTTTGCCTATAAAATTAAATATATGTATTTAATTTTATTGGCAAAAGTTGTATATATATATATATGTATATATATATATATACACACACACAAAACTCAAAGACAATACATTGAGTTGCAAAAATGAAGTGAAAAGAGTGATATGATAGATTGTTGGAATTATAAATTAGTAAAAATTTTATGGAAGAAAGATATATGGATATCTATCAAAACAACTTTGATAATAAACTCAAAACTGAAACAACTTAAATGTCCAACAAAAGGTGAATAATTAAATAAATTATGGTTAGTAAGATTACACACTTAGATAAAATCGTAATGGGTTATTTTTTAAAAAGTATCAAAACTGTATATAGTATGCTCTCAGTTTAATATCTCACACTCACATATTTTAATAGACAAAAACAGAAAAAATAGACATATTACTTGCAATTATTTGATCATTCAGAATTGCTCTTTTATGTTGGTATTTCTCAGAATATCTATGAGGGATACATCTTGCTATTTTTAGAAATTATTATTTAAAATAACATGCATGTGCAGCTACCAGGCATATACCTGGACTTTAGTAGAATTATGAGATAGTCCCTGCCTTCAAGAAGTGACAGTTCCATTCACACGAGTGCATACATTAAAGAGAATTCAGATATACATGACAGGGTATGTTCAAATGTCAACATGGGGAATAATTTATATTTTGGAATTCTGAGGCATTATGGACTGGAGTAGTCAAAGAAGAATTCCTGGGCTGGGTCTTAAACAAAGATGAGAATTTTTCTAATGAGAACAAATAAGTGATAAAGACAGGAGCCGATAGTCAGGACAGGACACATCCCAGAGACAATGACAATACACTACACATCTGGCAATATATCACGTGTTCTCTATCCTTTCCAAGGCGATTGAAAGTTGAAAGGTATCAGGAAAACCGACATAAATGTACTACTGTACTAACATATCAAATAGAGCATTTTAAAACTTTCATTTTCTTACAGAAATTCTATAATACTTTGTCTCTTAGAGAAAAGAGGCAAAACTCATTTTTAAAATAAGCAATGAGTTATTTAACTGTATGAGCATTCTAAAACTTTTCCACAATTATAGATAGGCAGCAAGTTTGACATTACGACTACATCTGCACTCCTTAGCAACTGTCCACTACTAAATAGCAGCCGTGGTGAGCAGGGCTCGTATATGTGCTATGCAGGGAAGACAAAACTTTCCCATGACCTAAAGAGACTCTGCAAAATGACCACAGATGGTTTCTACCAGAAAAGCTGGAAAAATTATATGAAGTCCTGTGAAAAATCTTAGTTTGGGAAAAAATAAGAGGAAGCAAATAAATAAGAGGTCACCAGCAAGCTCCAAATGAAAGGAGGTCTCTCTGAATCAGCCTCTCTGAGATTTTAACATACGGACTTTCTAAATCACAAAGGTCTGGAGAGAAGATGAGAATCAAACTGAGTTCCAAATTCCCGCGGAGTTTTATTATCCCATTGTTACACACTAGAGAGATTTATGGAGCCTCTCCCATAAATGTTGGGAGTATACTACAGAAATTACTTGTTTTCCCTGAACCTTTTTAGAAAGAAGTAAGGCAATGTGCCAGGAAGACTACGAGTGAATGGTTGGTGACCAGAACAAAAGCTGTCCTGATAATGATCTTAGGGAAGTGGCATATCATACTTAACCTCACAGGGTTTTCACTTCATTATCTGCAATATGAAGACGGTGTTTGAGAGCAGAGTAACACGAGCAGTCCTGAGCCAGCTGGGAAGATTGCTGCTCATTAGCACTGTCCAAAATGTTCAGAAATAGAAGATGCCAGCTGACTCCCTATAGACCACAAGGGAAAAGCCTAATGTCTCTGGGCTCAGAGATGCAAGACCTGGAAACCTCCTGGCTTGCCCCTCTCATCTGCCCCTCCCTCTCTAACTTTAGCTTGCATTCAAATGTCAAGCTAACATCAGGATTGAAGTAAATAAATGATATCGCTATAAGATATATAATATTTTACAGATAAAAAACTGGAGGCATAGAGAAATTGAGTCACTTGTCAGAGATGAGACAGCTAAGCGGCACAGCTGGAAATTAAACACAGGGCCACCCACTCCAGCACTAAGCTCTTAAGCAGTTTGCTCCACCTCCTCCAAGAGGAGGGGACTGGGATCTGGCTGGGACTGAGAATGGTTAAGCACGTTTCTAATAAGTGCTTGGAAAGATCTATCTAATATCACAAAAATGAAAAATAAGTATACTGAATTGCCCATCAGAAAGACAGCATGGAAATTGAGATGACCAAGAAACAACTTATTAGAAAACATGCATACTTTACCATTGTCTTTAAATTTCACTGAGATGTCTTGAATAATCAAAGATTATCTAGCTCCCTGAATAATTACCCAGATATCAATGTTTGTTACTTTATGCTAAATGTTGGTATGGAAGCAATGATACCATTTTTCCCTCACCATTAATCAAAAAATAATTGGGCCGGGCGTGGTGGCTCACGCCTGTAATCCTAGCACTCTGGGAGGCTGAGGCGGGTGGATCGTTGGAGCTCAGGAGTTCGAGACCAGCCTGAGCAAGAGCGAGACCCCGTCTCTACCAAAAAATAGAAAGAAATTAATTGGACAGCTAAAAATATATAGAAAAAATTAGCCAGGCATGGTGGCGCATGCCTGTAGTCCCAGCTACTCGGGAGGCTGAGGCAGTAGGATTGCTTGCGCCCAGGAGTTTGAGGTTGCTGTGAGCTAGGCTGACGCCACGGCACTCGCCCCAGGCCAGAGAGTGAGACTCTGTCTCAAAAAAAAAAAAAAAAAAAAACAATAATAATAATAATTAATGACATTCCTGTAGAGGAAAGTTTTAAGAGATAAGGATTAAGAGAGTTAACTCTGGAGGTAGCTGGGTTAAATGCTGGTGCCAACACTTCCTGGCTATATGGCATGTTGTCCTAGTCATTGTATCCAGAATGCAAAGGGTCTGACACTTAATTAACTGGTAATAAACAATAAATTGGTAATAAAAGTATTGAATTTTTAGTACTTAATTCATTTTTTTCAGAAAGTGGGGACTGGTTCTCTCTCTCTCTCTCTCCCTCTCTCTCTCTCTCTCTGTCACACACACACAATCAAGACACTTTTGGAGAGAATGGTGTAGCATAACATTTCTGCTCTTTTCTTTCTCTTTCTTGATAATTTGTGAGAATAGCTACTTCTAGGACAGCGACATTTGTAGAACAGCAGCAAAAATGTTATGTTATGAATATTTTAAGCATGGATTCAAAATAGGCCTGATGAGCACAAATAAGAAATTCATATTTGGAGCCAAAAATAGCCAGTTTGTCTACTTTGATCACATTAGAGGAAGGGGTCCACTCTACTGATTGGATTGTCTTTGATTCGTATTTATTTTTCTGAAAGTAGCAGAAGAAATTGAGGAACAGTTCGGATGGTATCTCAAACTACCTAAGACACACAAAGTTCCTTAGCTCAGCTTTGAAGTCTATTCCTCAGAGCTTGTGGGCAAACAAAAAGCATTGGCGACATTCAATGAATAATAAAAAATCATGCAAGAAGAAACTAAATATTTTGAAACAACCATAACCACTAAAATAAATAATATAATGCCATGAGTAACATGGAAGACAAGAAATGGGGAACAAGGTGAAAACTTCAATTTATTGGACCATGAATTGCCCTTAAGGTTTTTGACTGCCAACTTTAAATCACGATTTTATTTTTATTGTAAATCCAGTTATAACTGGACTATCCAATTTCCCTTGAACAATACAGATGAAGAGGCTTTTTTATTACTAGCACGCTGGACAATTTAGTACAAATAATTTGACCTTCCTCGACCTTAGTTTCCTCATGTTTAACTGAGACATTTGAAATAGATAATTCCTGAAGTGCTTTTTGGTTTTAAAACACTATGAATTATCAGTTTAATGACAAACATGAGATCTAGAAGATAAACTGTGTTATAAATAATCATTTAAGGTTTTAATTCATTTATTCAATAATAATAGTCAACATTTATTGAGGCAGACACTTTTCTAACACTTGATATGTATAAACTCTTTTAATCCTCCTAACATTTCTGTGAGATAAGCACTAATGTTATTCCAATTTTATAACGGAGAAGACAAAAAGCACAGTAAACACAAAGCTAGAGGTCAAGCAATGTAGCTGAGATTCAAATCCAGGCAATCTGGTGAGGAATCCACGGGTATAATTAAACCCTCTGCAATTCTGCTAGCGCAAATTTCAAAGTGCATATCCAGAGGGAAAAAGCCCCCACCCCTGGCCATCATCACAGTTGGTAACGATTCCATTAGTGCATTATGTCATGTCTTCCTAGAAGTGATTTTTCTGTTAGAGAAAAGAATTTGGAAGACTAAAGGTTTCTTTTCCCTTCAGAGAACTATTACGTATCTCTAGCCCCTCTCACCTTTTAAGTATTTTCTCTAGTTTTTAAATTACTTAGTGTGATTGCTGGGATTTAAAAATAATGCTGGTTTATGAATATTTTGTTATTTGTGCCAAGACATGTAGGAATGAATGCTGCATAAATACCTCAATCCTATAAGGATATGCTTAGCAGACACATTTGTTAAATATGAGTATTGGTTTCTTAAAATGTGATCATTATTTGTTCGGGCCAGGGCTATCACAAAATATGGAATAGATGAAGGAGAAAAATTGTGCAAATGGTAATTTTGCCATGGCTGTAAATCCTGTGTGAATGGGCGTGTGTATGTGGGTATAAATATGAGTTACTAAAAATAGTGGAAGTCTGGTAAAGTTATGATTTATTATTAGCAATTCCTGAGGAAAAAAAATACAACAGTAAAATCTTGGGTATGTATGCGTGTTGGTAAATTTGTATGTACTTACTAAGTCAAGTTCATAAAGTCTAATTCAGACTAAGTCAAAAGCATGTGGTGAACTGACACCGACTTACTCTGTAACAGCAAACATGGGCCTCTGCCATTCTGACACAGGACCTGAGTAATATGAAAGAACAGGAATGGTGGTACTTCTCCGGAGAAAACCCCACCTGGAAATTAAAGAGCTGCCCAATCTCTTTCCTGCCGCCATTGTGAGTAATGATTCCGCAGCTGATGCGTGGAGGCTGTGAATGGCAGGAATGAGGAAGCTTCAGGGTGATGAAAGGGAGTATGTGCCTTCATCCCACACTTCCCAAAAGGGGAAAAAAACATTTTCTACTGCAAAAATCATGTCAAAAGCACACAATCAACCAAATAAATTAGGAAACATAAACCATGGTCATATTGCTCAGTAACTGCAAAAATCACTGCAAAAGAAATTAAGATAAAAAAGAAAATCTTAGCAATGCTAAGCCCAAATAATCTGCTTCGTCTTTTGATATTTTAGTAGCACAACACCTATCCTTATCTTAATGAATGTACATAATATGTAGTGTGTGCACCTAATAACTATAAATAAAGGTTTAATATACTATCGATTGTGATTATTCATGACGCTTTCACTCTCCTGGGTTATTTTCTTCTGCCCAACATTCCAAGAAGGGTAAGAATATTTGAGGGCTCAAGACCGTATACTGTATGATTCCATTTACATTACGTGGAGAAAGGAAAAACTGATCTATACTGTTAGAGTGAGAATAGGCTTGGAAGGGTGGGTAAGGAATGGAAGGGAGCACAGAAGAGGCTTCTGGGGTTTTGTATTGTTCTGTCTCTTGATCCAGTTGCTAGTTATGTGGATATATTTAATTTATTAAACTGTCATGATAAATATATACTTTAAAGTTTATAAACTTAATTTTTAAAGTTTTTAAAAATGTAAAAAATTACATTTAAAAAGTTTAAAAAGTATATTCTTATAAACTAACAACTATCAAAAAATACAATTTTTAAAAGATACTCTTCAAACCCATTAGAATGTCTATTATATTTTTCAAAACTATTGACTATACCAAGAATGGATGAGGTTGTGGAGCACCTGGAGCTTTTTTGCGTTGCTGCTGGGAAAGCAACGTGGTTTGGCAGTTCCTCGTAAAGTCATGCACATACGTGATCCAGCTATCTCACTCCTATGTATCAACACTAGGGAAATAACAACTTATGTTTAGACAAAAAACTTGTATAAAAATGTCCAGAGCAGCATTATTCATCATCACTCAAAACTGGAAGCAACGAAAATATCTCTCAAGGAGTGAATGTATAAACAAGCTGTGTTACATCCATACAGTGCAACACTCCTCAGCAGTAAAAAGGAACGAACTATCAATTCACACAACAACACAGATAAATCCCAAATGCATTATGCTAAGTAAAGAAGCCAGTCTCATAAGGCTACCTACTATGATTACACATATATGACATTCTGGTAAGGGGAAAATTCTAGGGATGGGGAACAGACCAGTTAGAAGTTAGGAATAGGAGGAAAGTTTGACTACAAAGGGGCAGCATGAGGGAAATTTTGTGGGTGATGAATCTGATTCAGTATCATAATTACGGTGATGGTGACACAAATCTACTCATGTGTTGGAACTCATATAATTATGCTCCAAAGAAAATGAAAATGTTATGTATATAGATTAAAATTTTAAATTAAATAATATTCTTAGAAATGACAACAAATTATCAAATGCCTAAAAATAAATCTAACAAAAGAGAATCAGGCCCATTGAAGGGAAAATCATAAAACTTTATTGAAAGACATTAGGGAAGATCTAATTAATGGAAAAATATACTAAATAATTGAGAAGAGTCAATACGATAAAGATGTCAGTTCTCACCAAATTGATCTAAAGAATTGATATTTTTCCATCGCAAATACCAGTAGTGGTTCTTTCTGGGATGTTTTTTGTTTTGTTTTTGTTTTTTTTTTTAGTATTAGACAAGATGATTTTTAAGTTTACATGGCAGAAAAAAAGGCCCAAAAATCTAACTTGTTTTGGAAAATGAACAGGGTGAATAGACTTATTCTACCTGAAAACAAAACATCATAAAGCTGTGATAACTAAGACTGTGCTATTGGTGCAGTGGCCTAAATAAATGAACCAGTGGAAGACTTTAGTAGGTTGCAACAGACCTCACAAAACATAAACTTGAATTATGACAAAATAAGATGGTATATCAGAAGAGAAAGTATAAATATTCAATAACTAGTATAAAATCAATTTGGATCATTATTAATCATGACAGCCAAAGACCCAGAATGGGCAAAACTACTTTGTAAAAGACCAAAGTTACAGGACTTACATTACTTGACTTCAAGACTTATATAAAGCTATTAATACAACAATTAAGAGAGTGTTGTACTGGCATCAAGATAGGCAAATACAGTATTCCATGATGTGTATATTAAAAAAAAGAAAAAAACAGGCAAATAGACCAATGGAATAGAATAGAGAGTTTACAAATAGATGTACACGTATATGGTCAATTACTTTTTGACAAAGCTGCAAAGGCAGGTTAGTGGAGAAAGTACAGCCTTTAAGAATTAGGAAACAATTGAATATACACATGCAAAAAAAAAAAAAAAGAGGAAATGAACGAAGGGAAAGACATCCAATGCTTGTGGAATTAATATCGTTAAAATGACTATACTGCCCTGAGCAACTCCTATCAAATTACTAATGTCATTTTTCACAAAAATAAAATAAAGATAATGCTAAAATTCACATGGAATAAAAAAAGAGCCCAAATACCCAAAGCAATCCTCAGCATAAAGAACAAAGCTTGAGGCATCACACTAACTGACTTCAAAATATGTTACAAGGCTATATTAACCAAAGCAGTATGGTATTGGTACAAAAACAAACACATAGACCAATGGAACAGAATAGAGAACCCAGAAATAAATTTTATAATAATAATTTCCATATACTTACAGCCAACTAATTTTTAACAAAGGTGCCAAGAACATACGTTGGGGAAAGGACATTCTCTTCAGTAAATAGCGCCAGGAAAACTGATATTCACATGCAGAAGACTGGAACTGAACCCCTCTCTGTCACCATATACAAAAATCGACTGAAGATAGATTAAAAAGACTTAAATGTAAGACTCAAAACTGTAAAACTACTAGAAAGAAACATAGGAGAAATACTTCAGGCAATTGGTCTAGACAAAGATTTTGTGGCTAAGACCTCAAAATCACAGGCAACAAAAACAAAAATAAACAAATGAGACTATGTCAAACTAAAAAGCTTCTGCATGGCAAAGGAACAACCAACAGACTGAAGAGACAACCTGTAGAATGGGAGAAAATACTTGCAAACAATTCATCCTACAAAGGACTGATATTCAGAATATACAAGGAACTCAAACAATGCAACTGTAAAAAACAAACAAACAAAACAAAACAAAGCCCACTAAAAAGCAGGCAAAGAACCTGAAGAGACATTTCTCAAAAGAAGACATACAATTGGCCAACTGGTATATAAAAAAATGCTAAGCTGGGCGTGGTGGCTCATGCCTGTAATCCTAGCACTCTGGGAGTTTGAGATGGGTGGATCATTTGAGCTCAGGAGTTTGAGACCAGCCTGAGCAAGAGCAACTTGCTCCCATCTCTACTAAAAACAGAAAGAAATTAGCTGGACAACTAAAAATATATATATAAAAAATTAGCCGGGCATGGTGGCGCATGCCTGTAGTCCCAGCTACTTGGGAGGCTGAGGCAGTAGGATTGCTTGAGCCCAGGAGTTTGATGTTGCTGTGAGCTAGGCTGACGCCAGGGCACTCTAGCCTGGGCAACAGCCTCAAAAAAAAAAAAAAAAAAAATGCTTAACATCACTAATCATTAGGGAAATGCAAATCAAAACTACAATGAGATATCATCTTATTCCAGTTAGAATGACTATTACTAAAAAGACGAAAAATAACAGATAGTGGTAGAGATGGATGCAGGGAAAAGGAAACTCTTATATACTAATGGAGGGAATGTAAATTAGTACAGCCACTATGGAAAACAGGATAGATATTTCTCACAAAACTAAAAATAGAAGTACCATATGATCCAGCAATCCCACTTTTGGGTATTTATCCAAAGGAAAATAAATCAATATATCAAAGGGATACATGTGTCCTCCTGTTTATTGCAGCACTATTCACAATAGCAAAGATATGGAATCAACCTAAGTGTCCATCAATGAATTAATGAATAAATAAAATGTGGTGTATATACAGAATGGAATACTCTTAGGGCATGAAAATGAATGAAATCGAGTAATTTGAAGCAACATGGATGGAACTGGAGGTCATTATGTTAGGTGTAATAAGCCAGGCACTGAAACACAAATATCACATGTTCTCACTCATAAGTGGGAGCTAAAAAAGTTGACCTCGCAGAGGCAGAGAGTGGAATGATAGATACCAGAGACTGGGAAGGGTATGTTGGGAGGAGGATAAAGAAAGATTGGTTAATGGGTACTAACAAACAATTAAATAGAAGGAATAAGTTGTGTTTGTTAGCAGAGTAGGGTGACTATTGTTAACAACAATGTATTGCATATTTCAAAATGGCTAGAAGAGAGAATTTGAAATGTTCCCAACACATAGAAATGATGAATATTTAAGGTGATGGATACCCCAAATACCCTGACTAGATCATTACACATTCTATGTAATGCATGTAACAAAATAACACATGTATCCCATAAACATGTAAAAACATCATGTATCAATAAATACAGAAATGATCTTTAATCCACATTTTTCATCATGTGCAAAAATTAACTCAAAATGAATCATAGACATAAATGTAAAACCAAAAGCTATAAATTTGCTAGAAAAAAAAGCATAGGAAAAAACATTTGTGACTTTGGGTTAGGCAATAATTTATTCAATATGACATCAAATGTGCAATCCATAGAAGAACTAATTGATAAATCAGAATTCATCAAAATTAAAAACTTCTGTTCTTTGAAATATCTTCTTACTAGAACAAAAAGACAAGCCACGGACTAAGAGAAAATATTTGCAAATCTCATAAAGGACTTGTAGCCAGAAAATATAAAAAAATTCTCAAACTCAGTAATAAGAACATAAGTAACCCAATTAAAATATGGACAAGAGGCACATGAAAAAACAATCAACGTAAATGTCCATTAGGGACATAGAGATTAAATCCACATTGGGCTACTACTACACATCCATTAAAATATCTAAAATTTTTAAAACTGATTGTGTCAAGTGTTGGCAATAATGTGGAGCACCTGGGACTCTCATTAACTTTTGCTGAGAATATAAAGTTGTAAAAGCACTTTGGAAAAAAGTTCAGACATTTTAAAAAAATATTTAAACACGTATCTATCATATGACCATGATATTTCATTTCTCGGTCTTTACCCAAGAAAAATAAAAGCACATATCCAAACAAAAATGTATACACAAATATTTATACCATTTTTACGTGTAATAGCTGAGAACTGGAAAAACACAAATGTGCATCAATAGGTGAATGAATGAATAAATTATGGGAAATAGATACAGTTGAATGCTACTCAGACATAAAAATGAATTAACTATGGGTATACACATTAAAATAGATAAATGTTAAAATAATTATTCTGAGACCGACAAGGCAAACAAAAAGAGTACATATTGTAGAATTCCACTTACATAAAAGACTAGAAAAAAACAAATTTTCTAAAGTATTGATCTGAAAGAAAGCAGATTAATACTTGCCTGGGAATAGGAGAGGTTGAGGCAGGACTGGAGGGATAGATTACAAAAGGGCATAAAGAAATTTAAGGGAGTAAAAAGTATGTTCATTATCTTGATTTTATTTATAGTTTCCATACATATGCATATTCTGTTGCTGCATAACAAATTAGCATAAACCTAGTGACTTACAATGACACGAATTTATTATGTCCCCATTTCTGTGGGTCAGGGATACAAGCGAGGGTTAACTGGATCCTCTGCTCAGGATCTCGCCAGGCTGAAATCAAGGTGTCAGCCAGGGCTGTGATCTCATCTGAGACTTGGGGTTTTAGAATCCAATGACTTGTGTCCCCATATTCTTGCTGGCTGTCAGCTAGGGATTCTCTCAGTTCCTAGAGACTGCCCTCAGGATCTAGTTATGTGGCCCTCTCACAACACAGAAGTTTACCTCATCAAAGCCAGCTCGAAAATCTCTCTCCAGTCTGCTATGATGGATACTAACCTAATCATGGGAGTGATGAGTCCATTGTATTACAGGTCCTACCCATACTCAAGGGAGTTTGCTTGGGCTACCATCGCAAAATACCATTAACTGGGTGGTTTGAAAAACAGAAATGTATTCTCTCACAGTTCTGGAGGCTGGGAAGTCCAAGATCAAGGTATCAACACAGCTGGTTTCTGGTGAGGCCTCTCTTCCTGGCTTGGAGATGACTGCCTTCTCTCTATGTCTTCATATAGCCTTTCTTCAGTGCACGCATGTGGAAGGAGAAAAAGAGATTTCTCTCTTTCCTATGTTCTTTTAAGGCCACTAATCCCATTAGGGCCCCACCTTTATGACCTAATCTAATCCTACTTATTTCCCAAATGCCCCATCTCCAAATAGCATCACGTTGGGGAGGGGGTTAGGGCTTCAACATACGAATTAGAAGGAGGCACGAAAATTTAGTCTATAACAGAGGGGATTATATGGAGTGTCTACTCCAAGGAGTGTAAGCCTTGGAGGCTATAATAGAATTCTGCCTACCACATATCCTTTAAATTTATTTTATGTCCACATATTTTTTTAAAAAACCAAAATGACATAAGGGAAAGAAAATCATAGTATCACCAGACTTTTGGACAGTAATGTTTTATGCCAGAAAAAAAAAAAGTAGAGTAACATTTAAGATACTTTAAAAAATAAAATGAGCCATGGATTTTATATCCAACAAAACTTACCTTCAATTATAAAGGGAAGAGACAAATTTTTATCAACATGTGAGAACTCAGGGAAGATTTTATCTATTTCCTTTGTTAGGAATATATTATAGAATGTGTTTCGGACAATCAAAATGAGCTGAGAATTATCAACATGAAGACTGATGACGAGTATTAAAGATATAGTTGTCTGTGGAACCCGACAGGTTAGTTCCAGGTGGGAATTCGAAAAGTATGTATGGGACAGAATGCGGTTAATGGAAAATCAAGGTTTGTGAAACAATAGCCGCAAGAGTCTGGAGAGTCCCGGGAAGTTGTGAACCTAACAGACAGCTGCAGCCAGCATTTCTATCCCCGCTGATAAGGGAACTACCGTCTTCCCTTATCTCTACAGGATGAGACTGACCCAGGGGTGCCAGAAATTGGTCGTTTGAAAAAAAAAAAATTTATTGCAGTGGCTGTTCTGGCCCAGGTACTCACTCCCCCCTAAGAAACCCTCTATAAAACCCAAGGCTTTCCCCTCCCTCAGGGTGGATGCTCTTTGGCCTCCACCCATCTGCACCCAGATGCCCAAAATAAAGAGCATTTTGCTACACTTGAGGCTTCGTGTCTCTCTCTCTCTCTCTCTCTCTCTCTCTCTCTCTCTCTCTCCCAGCTCTGGACCTAACTCCCAGACTGAGTGATGATTAAAGGATGAGAGTATAGTATATGGTGGCTTTATATTTAAGCAAAGTGGTGAACTTATTTTTAAAATTGGATAAAATGTGTAGAACATACATTAAAAGTATTTTGAGAGTTCTCAGTAATTTTTAATGGTGGAGATTTTAGTATGGTCTTTTTCAGACTTGTGTGTTTGTGACATGGGATATAGTAATAGCATATTATGGGAAATTCTAATTTTGTCATCTCCCACTTCATGAAAACTATGATTCATGATGCGGAAGAAAGTAGTTACAGTTTAAGCAAAAAAAAAAAAAAAAAAAACAAAAAACACCCCCCTACACACACATACACACACCTGGATTCTTGAATTCCAGATGGAAACATACCAATATCATCTGATAAGTTATTTTATATGTATACATATGCATATGCATATATGTGTATCCATTCGTATCTATAGTCCGTACTTTTTCCATCCCTTCCACAGGGTTCTTCTGGCTGCATGGTCCTGACAAGACAATCACAACAGTCAACTGTACATAATTCCTCGTGAAGCACAGATGTCCAGGTTCCTTTCCACCAAGCCCAGCCACCTCCTTTTCTCCACTTTCCTCAAGAACTGACAATCAAGCTTTGCGTCCTTCAGTAACACAGTCTCAGCTCTCCATTTCCTGTGGAGAAATTTGGGGGGGAGTGAGAAAGCACCTACACACCTACCTAAATAAAACAAACCGTATTTTGCAGGCCTTAAACAATTTAAATCTAAATTTCTGGGGGTAGATTTCTAACCCTGCAGAGCAAATGTCAACCAGTACGTACAATTCCTATTACTAAATAATACACTTAGTGTCTCAATCTGAAGAAACAGTTGGTCCTCCAAATTTGTGGGTTCCGCTTCCACAGATTTAACCAAACTCAGACTGAAAATATTCTGGAAAAAAATAAAAATAAAAATAGCAGTACAACAATAAAAGTAATACTAACAAAAAAGTACAGTATAACGACTATTTACAAAGCATTTACATTGTATTAGGTATTATAAGTAACCTAGAGATGATTTAAAATACACTAGAGTATGGGACAGTGTGTGTAAGGTTTCATAGAGATACTATGCTATTTTATATAAGGGACTTGAGCGTCCTTGGATTTTGGTATCCAGGAAGGGTTCCTGAAACCAATCCCCCAAGGATACTGAGAAACAACTGTAATGCATTTCATTTCCTTCACTGGATTTCAGGGCTTCCCTAAAAATAATGGGTACGTGATTGATCATCCTACATTAGCACCAGGAAACTCCTGGGTGAAAGGGAAGATCTTCCACATAGGCAAATTCCTGGGTTGCCACTGCAAGATAAAAAATATTCACTACTCCCCAAAACGGAAAGTTCTCCATCACCACATCAAGGTTGGGAAGCTATTGAGCATTCAACATTCTGTAATAAGTCAACCCAAAGCTTTCATTGAACAAATACAGTTTGATCACACAGGTTTGCCAAACTGCCATGTGGTTTTTGAGTTCCTAATACCACAAACGTCCCCAAGAAAATTTTTTAAACACAAGTTATTCCTTCAGGCTGCCAAGATTCCATGGCAGCATTCTCCTCTATTTCAAAAATAAAGTTTAAAAGTATTTGAAAATAAAGTATCAATCAGTCAAGGCTGTAACTGTAGGAAGGACTGTGAATGTTGCCCGCCTGTAGAAATCTGTGCTATTTCAGAACGTCCAGTGTGAAGCGACTCACATATACTCACAGAAATGTGTGGCAGAGATTGAGGCTCTTTGGCAGAGACGGAGCTTAGAGACTCCTTTAAGACATAGGCTTTGAGAAACCTTCTGTATTAAACGTGCTCCTGTTTCCTTCCAATCCTGTAACAGAACATAACAGTGCATTTCAAAGCACCAACTGATTACCTCATTTAATCTTCACTAAGCTGTATTAATTAGTATTGTTATTTCAATTCCATTAAGGAAAGAAGCTTAACTTGTTAGCCCTGTTGGCTTCTACGTCCTTCTTTCATTTCACGAATTTGGTCCAGTTCTGAGAGTGCGCTGACTAGGTAGATGTCCATGGAGGTGTTTCAAAATGCTGTAAAAAGCATAAGCACTAAAAATTATTTTCCCCATTAACTTGTCATCAAAAAAATTCCAGGCCAAAGGGAGGCATGGAAGTGGATGTTTATAGAGTGAACTTCTGGGAGCAACAAATGTGGAAGTTAGAACTTTTCTTCTTTGTAATTTAAGCCAGAAACAACCTACTTTTATCCTGGGGGTAGATTGAGAAAGAGAGGAAGAAAATTCTCCTTTTTTGAATATTGCAAGCATGCCAGAGCATCAGAGGCTTTATATGAATCCCCATATAGGCATTATTATCTCCGTTTCATAGATGAGGATAAAAAACATGCCCACATCCATGTATCTGATTTCTGAGAATGCGCAATCAAATCCAGACCTATCAATTATAATTATAATGTCTCTTTTCCTTTCCATGGTCTCTCACTGATAAAACCTGTGTTCCCTGGTCTATAGCCACATCCTAGTTAGCTGCACCCTGAAAATTGTCCTTTTCAGCTGCAACTAAAACCCAATCAACTAATCACTCCAAGCTTTTGAAAAATGATCCAGATAATCCTAACTAAAAAGGCAATGAACAAAAAATATCCATCCATTTCCAGATATTGTTCCCTGTCTCTTAGATTTTGTGTGTGACTCTTTCATTTAAAAGCAGCCTCATCAAGCCAAATTTAAAGAAGTATATCCAAGCAGCCTTTTTGTTCAGCATAATTATAGGGTTTCTTTTTTTCTTTTCAATCTTTAGGAGGTTTTCATAGCTGTTTTTAAGAAATTGAAAAAAAAAAAAAGTTAAACAAAAAAAATTTGTTTTCCAAGCTGAAACATGTACTTGTGAATACAGGATAGTAGAACAAGATGGTAGAACAAGAAAATTATTATTGCAGAAAGTACCTGAAAAAGAACATATGCCATATTAAGTCAAACTGAAGAAGGAAGGTAATGATTACATGGAATGGAAACCCGGGTCATGTAAATCTGTGCTGTATGAGGGTCCGCTGCACCTTTGGATGACCTCACCCTCTCACCCTTAATGAGGTTAGGCCTGAGATGTGACCAGGGTTGCTTATGACAGGTGATTTTTAAAGTCACATGTATATAACCTGCATCACAAACCCAAAAAACCTCTCTCGCTCTCTCTCCTCTCTCTCTTTACACACACACACACACACACACACACGCACACACACACACACACACACACACACACGCTTGCAGACTTTTATGTACACTTTTTATGTATACAACCCAAGATAGTCTTTTCCCATTTACGAGAGGCATTCATTACTTAATGGCATTCCAGCTCTCACACAAGACCACAGTATTTCCTGTGCTTGCCTCAGTGCTCATTTTTCTACTTCTTTGCACGAGGGAGCTATGGCTCTAGCATGCTGACTTGCCATAGGAAATAGAGTGGGAAATTTTAGCCATCATTTCTAACTTAGAGTCATTAGTTCATTTCTAGAGTAGCATTAAACAGGAGAATGAAGATGAATAACAGCGGAGGAGAAGAAATGAATGGCTAGGTTCTCACTGCCATCTGGTGGTGAAGACGCAAAAATACAGGCGCTACACTCTAGGAGATCAAAATAGAATTTGGGAAATGCATTGTTTTATAAAATGTCAAGAAAATGTTCAAATATTTAATTCAAAAATCATTACCAGATGTTTTATGTTACTGATTTGACCCAGAGCAGTTGGAATATTTGAGCTGCTCTAGCTCACATTTTTTTTTCTCTCAATATCCAAGAACATAGAGATGTTCCCAGTTTTCAGAACCAAGAGCCGTAGAAAAGATTTAGCAATTGTTGCATCCGCTTCACCTCCTCATGGGACTCTGCCCCAAAAATATTCATTCCGGGAGAACTAAGAGTTGAACTCAACGCTAGGTACGGGGCGTAGCATTCAAAGGGGACACTTCATCACCCGTTGGCCTCTGTCAGATTCTTAAGGTGCATTTCCCGAGGAGTTGTCAACATTATTAAATCAGGCAAACTTCAGGATCCCATTGTTTTGACAGTGCAGACTTGCAAGGTGACTGATTATGACTGTGCAGGGAGACTCCATAGTCCCCGCGTTATTTCTAAGCCTCTCCTGTCGTCTAAGCTTCTATCACAAACAAAGCAACGTGATCTCCCATTACACAGCGCGCCCAGCTCTGCATAGGAAATCAAACCTTCTTACATTGTACACAATCTGTGTCTGCCTTCCAGGCTTTATGCTTTCTTTTCTTTCCACCTGTATTGCCTGCTGTACTCTCCTCTTCAACCACCCAGGTACTTGTCAAACTTAAAAATTCACCACCTTGAAAATGCCTCAAAAGATTATCTACACATTGTCATTTTAAGACTCGCTTCCCATGTATTAGGCACTATTTTAAAGATTTTATGCATATATTATTATTTCCATATATTATTATTTCCTCATAAAAACTTGGGGAATTATTATCCGTATTTAAGAATTAACAAAACTTGGCTCAGAGCCGTGAATAACTTACCCAAGTCTACAAGGGGAGTGAGTGGAGAAACTAAAGAAAACTCAGCCTACTTTAAAAATTAAAACTCATTCCTTCCTTCCCCATCATCCTATCAGGACTTTAGCTCTCACACATGCACACAAGTGGGCATGCAGCCTTGCATAACTGATATATTGAATGACACATTAGAATTTAATAACAGGACATATCTCTATTCTTACATCGCTTTTCTGTGCAATTGTATCCATTTCCCTCAAGAGGGTATGAGTGATTTGAGATTAGAAATAATACCTGACATTTCCTTTTAGCAATGCCAGAGAGCCCACATTAGCGAGTGGGGTGGTCTCTTGGTGAAGAGTGTGGATTCCAAAGTCAGAATGCATTTTTCCGCATACCAACTCTACAGTATTGAAAAAAGCACTTGGTCTCAGACCTTAAGTTTGTAACTTTGAACCTTGCTTATGTTGATAAGGCTTTTTGAAAATTCAGTGAGATAATCCATGAAAAGAGCTTCACTAACATCAGGGCTGTTACATGTTAAGCACTGAAAAAACGCTACATTCTATTATTTCTGTCTCTTTGATACACTGGCTATTCAATGTAGATTGTTGACTGTTTTCAGTGATACAGCCACACTTTCATGAAAGGAAAAGAAAAACGCTCTTATTTATCTTCAGAATATTGAATGACTGTGAATGGTGACTCTAGAATAATAGAACATGACTATTTATATGGCCTGTAGAATCAATCATGTGAGAGATCTGAACAGAGCGTCTTTAGATATTGGAAAAAGCAGAGGGCACCATGCTCCTGGGTTTCCTAACCTGGCAGTGGCCACATGGAAAGTTCTAAATATGAAAATGACAGCCTCGTCAGTGTGCTCCTAGAGGCCTGCCAAAGACTGTCATAGTCCCTATCCATCTCTAGTAAATCACAGCAACTAATTCTGCTCTTCTCAAATTTGGCATCTTCTGTGACTTTTCCCTAGCATACAAACACAAAAAAGAATAGCAGCACAAAAACCACATAAGTTCCCGAAATCATATCCAGATGAAACTTCATACTTTCTGCTTTCTAGTTTTGGCAGGTCATTGAGAAGCAAAATAGCAACCACTGAGAGAGAATTCTTACATTTCTGGAAAAATAATTTTTAAATGTGATTTTTAAGGGAAAGAACATTTATCCCTCATCCTGGGGAATAAGAATTGTCCCCAACTACTGTTTAAAAGGGTATTAATTTTATAAAAGTAGTACATACATACAATAAGTCCTCACTTAGTGTCATTGATAGGTTCTTGGAAACTACCAATTTAGGCAAAATGACACATAACAAAAACAATTGTACCATAAGCCAATTGATATAAACAAGAGTTAAGTTCTTATGGCATATCTCTAGTCACAGAAAACATCACCAAACTTCTAAATAAAGACCCCAGATGCTTCTAATATTAAACACTGAAATAAATGCAGCCACATATGCGTGTAAAGAAGATCAGTAAAAACAAGTAAGACCATGATTTACCCAATTAGTGTTGAATCAGTGAGTGACAGCAGTCACAGTTGTGGTGGGTTAAACCAAGGAATAAATGCTTGCAAAGCCAAACTGTCAGGAGGACCTCCTTCCACCACAAAGTTCAAAAACGAATAATCACAAACACAGAGGGCGGGCTGAGCACTTTCATCCCACATCATTTCTTGTCATGCATCTGTATGGTTACCGTTAACTTTATGCATTTTTATTTCACAATAATTTGTATCCGTTCATTCATTTTCCAACCCACTCATTTCAGTTCCAGGTGGAAGGTGGCTGGTCACCCAGTGCCTATCCTGGGAGCTCAGGGGACCAGCTGGGAACCGGCCCTGGACAGGATGCCACCTCATCGCAGGAGCACGTGTACACACACCCATGCTCACACTGGGGCCATGTGGACACACCAGTGAACCTACTGAGCACAGATTTGGGATGTGGGAGGAAACAGAGAGCATGGAGAAATCCTGCGCAGACATGGGCAGACATGGAGAGAACATGCAAATGCCACATGGACAGTGGCCCAAGCCGGGAAGGGATTTTTTTTCTTATTAACATTATAAAAAACGACGTTGAATGAGATAATGTTATTCAAGGACCTGCTGTGTGTGTGTGTGTGTGTGTGTGTGTGTGTGTGTGTGTGTTGTGTGCGTGTCTCTCCAAAGCTGATATCATTTCTTAAGTCACTGTCCCACTGCCATGGGCACTGATGTCCTAAGAGTCCCACTCCTGTTACTACCATGACAAGGGTTACATACCTTAGGACTGGACATTGAGATTAGAAAACAATATGACATCTTTTAACCTTTAATCCAGCTATCATTTAGGAATCAATCCCACAGATACAATAGCAAACATGAAAAATACATCTGCTTAATGCTCTTTATTATGGCATGATTTATAATACCAAAGACTAGAAACAACTCACATGTTCATCAGGAGGGGCTAGTTGATTAAATAATGTATCTGGAAAACTGTACACACTGGAATACTCTGAAGATGTGAAAAAGGAATGAGAAATATTTCCATGAATTTCTATGGATTATGCAGAATATAAATATTATTGAGTAAGAACAATCAACGTAGTGAAAAACTTGGATGATATGCTGCCATCATCTAAAAACAAGATATGTGTGTGTACTTACTTATAGCCAAAAATTAATGGAAGAGTAAATTACAAAATATTTTAAATAGTAATAGTCTAAGAGGGAATATAGAGCAGAAGGAACAGGGATAGAAGCTAGTCTTCTTTAGATATAGATTATGTTCTAAATTTGAATTGGGAATTCTGTGAATATTTTAATTTAAATATTTTATACATACATGAAATATTTCCATGTTAGTTATATAGATAGATACAAGTAATTTTCAAACACAGTAATCTTTTCTGCACACCCTTAATAACATATCATCTAAAGACAAAAAAAAAACCCTTTGAAAACGTGCTTTAACTGATTTCTGTAATTTTTATTGGTGGTGGTAGTGATGATACTGTCATTCTGAGACTGTTGGGTGTGTCATATAGGATAAAGTAAATAAATAAGTATGCATTTGTGGCTGGCAAACAGGAATTTCATCATGGAAGAAGAGAATACAAGCATAAGGTTAATTAAATGCAATTAAATTTCTATCTCCCTGAATATTAATTGACAGTATCAGTGTAAACTCATGATGAATTTTATCTGAAAAAATATTATTTAGAGGATTTCTTAACTCTGTCTTCTGAAAAGGTCTAGAAATAATGGCCAGCCCAGTAGCAATGAGTGCCCTTAGTGCCCGGATTATGATCTCTAAGATTATGTTCCACTACATGGAACCTGGGCTTCCTAGAGAAATGGCTGATTTCAGATCTGTAACAAGAAATTTACAAAATTAACTATCTTGTTGAGTCAGAGAACAAGAAAGACTGCCAAGATGGTTTATATGGTTTAAAATAATATTCGATAATATTCAAACAAACAAGCAAACTCATTGGCCATCTTTGGAGGATGATAGGCAACCAAGGTCATTATTTTGAAAACAAAATAATTAGAGAAAAAAATCAAACTTTATTCTGTATTTTCTATATAAATTGTACTTTAGGGTAACTAGATGATTAATGAGGACAGTTTTGCCTACATAGAAATATTCCAGCTAATAAAATAAAAAGTAATGATAAAATATTCTCATATCATTCTTTTGGAAATTCTGATGAATTAATACATTTAGAAAATGATTATTAAGGGCTTCTAAAAATCACAAAAAAAAAAAACCAACTAGGCAATATGTGGCTCTCCGTAGAAGTGAACAAAATATATTAAGTATTCCTACAAAAAAGAAATTCAAATCTCATTAAGACTATAAATCTAACTATCAAATTATTGAAATTACAGAAACATATAAAATGACAACACAGAGACATAATCAGCAAAATCCAGTTCCTTCAACAAATAAATTACAAAATTAGGAAAAAATGGGATGGAGAGGCCCTACCTATAGATTAAAAAAAATATTTGAGAGACATACTAACCAATTACAGTATATGAAGCTTATTTTGAATGTGATTCAAAACTAAAACAAACTAAAAATAAATTATGAGATAGTGGGGAAAATTTGAACACTGACAGAATACTTGATGATATTAAGGAATTATTGCTAATATTTTAACAATATTAATGGTAAATGTAACATTAATATTGAGGGTAAAGTTTGGGCACAATGGCTCACACCTGTAATCCCAGCACTTTGGGAGGCTGAGGTGGGAGGATTGCTTGAGGCCAGAAGTTCAAGATCAGGCTGGATAACATAGCGAGATTCTGTCTCTATAAAAAATAAAAAAAATTAGTCAGGTGTGGTGGCACACACCTGTAGTCCCAGCTACTTGGGAGACTTGAGACCAGAAGTTGGAGATTTCAGTGAGCTGTGATCGTGCCACTGCACTCCAGTCTGGGAGAAAGAGTGAGACTTTGTCTCAAAACCAAACAACAAACAAATAAACAAAAATATTGGGTGTGATAGTGGTATTGTGGCTATGTTAGGAATTCCTATCTTTTAGTGATGATGAAATATTTACAAAGACAACTGTGTCTGCATTTTGTTATAAGATGGCCTGGTATGTGGGAGGAGAGTAAGTAAAGGCAGAAAGGAAAAAGGTAATTGCTTGAAACTGGTGGTGAGAATATGGAAAATCATTATACAATTCTTTCTATTTCTGTATATGTTTGAAATTTTCCATTATAAAAAGGAAAAATAAATCAGAATACTTACTATTGGTCTATCAAGTCTGTATAACCTCCCCACCTCCCAGTCTCATCTCATCACTCTCTCCTTGCTCATTTTGTACCAGTGACTCTGTCCTCCTTTCTTTTCTGTGATCATGCCAAGCTCTTTGTCCAGAGAGAAGGAAATAGAAGAAATATTTGAAAAGATAATGGCAGAGAATTTTCCAAAAATTATGAAAGAAGAAAACATAAACACAAGAAGTGAAAGGAAACAATAATTTTATCTATTTGTCTTTTTCCAAATAATTGTAATGTTCTTAGCCTGTTAGAAGCATTCTATTCTATGGAGATCTTGCAGGCCAAAGCCAACCTAAATCTATCTGCTAGTATATTTGACCACCTAGGTGGGAATCAGCTGGGAAAATCTCCTCAGTCCCACCCTGACTGGTTTTCGCATCCTCTGAGTGACCCCAGACACCAGCATGAGTAAGCCCTAAAATCTGTGGGTTTTAGCAAATGTAGGTTTTACGATGCCTTGAGAGCTAAGGTACACCAGGATAGTAGGGAAATAATAGCTCTTTCTCATTTAATTTGATGTGGAAATAAGAATGAAATGGAATGCCGTCAGTGAAATTTTAGAAGTCTTCTGAAGGCACTATCTTCCCAAGTGGTTTTTACTGCAAGGCAGCTGGTCTGAGGAAGATTGAAGTGGGGGAGGCTGGGAGAGATTGAAAAGTGGGGATATCTGAGATACTTAAGGGTGAAGAAGCAAGACCGCTTAAGTTAAAGGACAAAAAAAGGAGGGACTAGAGAAGAGAATGACTACACACTAGGAAGGTTGATTCTCCCCAAGGATTCATTTATAGGAACACAAAATAAATTCTACTTTTGTGTTCAAGGCCAGCTGTAGAAATCTGGTTTTAAAATAAACAGGATAAGACAAAGGGGACATTGCAACAGAAACAAAGACGAACGCAGAGAGTTATATAATTTTGCAGCAGTTCCACACAGCTTGGCAAGAGCCAACAGTTCCAAAATCCAAGAATAGCTGCACATGTGATCTCTGACGGATTGGGAAGAGGAATGTACCTGGCATGGTCAAGAGAGAGCATTCCTAAAAAAAAAAAAATGATGAATAAGGAAATCATTTTCTCTGATCAAATTAGGTCATAGAACCTTAGAGTGAAGAGATCTGGGGACACAGATCCATGATGGCCACCATTTTGCTGCTTCTTAAAAGGCAGAGTGCTGTTAACACCATTTGTCTCATTCAAACAAACACATTCTTTGGACACATACTGTTTGCCAAGCCCTGTACTAGACACAGAGAATACACAGCTGAACAAAACAGGAATGGTTTCTGAGCATAGATAGAGCGTCCCTTCTTTCCCATAAGTCAGTTGTCCAGATGTATTTGCTGAGAGGCCAAAGGACTTTCCTAGGCTCACCTCTCTTAGGTTCTTTCCCCAGCGATCCTTCTCCCAAACCCTTGTGAACTGTTTTAAAGTGGATTGGGTCCCTAAGATATTAATGGACAGGAACTAAGGATGTAGGACAATGTCATCCAGAGGCCAGAACCCTTTACTCCACAGAATTTGTGATATATGGCAATGGAAAAAACTAAATTATCAGAAATTTAACAGGACAGAAGAGCTAGATAAAACTTGCTCCATCCACTTTACCATCATTACTGTAATCACTTTAATCCAAAGATAGATAAGTCAAGGTTGGCATCATCTGTTTCTATTTTGTCTAGGTTAGAACACAGTTTATATTATGAAGACAGTAACAGCATCGAAGGATAAATTTAATTAAGTCTGCTTTATTCTGTACATATAAATGAATCCATAAAAAGTATGTCTGTGAAAACTGGTATCAAAATTAAAGTAATTTAGAAAAAGATAGCCCCACTTACCAAAAAAGGCATAATACCTAAGTACCATAAAATGATCATATTTTGAATATTATACCAGAACACATGCAAAACTCATCATCTTTTTAAAATTGATGAATAATTAAAATACTAAAATAATCAGAAAAGACAATATATCAGTTTAACTTTCCTATTGTACATAAAAACACAAAATTATTTATATATTTTTTTCTGGAATAAAATAGTTATTTTAATTTATTTTTTGATTAAGTAATAAATGTGTTTGGTTTAAAACAAAAAGTTAGCAGTAGAACAGTGGGTGTCCTTCCCACTCCTTGTTAGGTCCCATTCCCAGACACAACCACTGATACTAGTTGCTTGACTGTGTTTTTAGAAACACGCAGTGCATGAACAAGCAGGGATGACATCAGTGTATGCACCGATGCTGCTGCCATACTGGGCTGTTTAAGACTTGTTCTAACTGGTCAGTGAATAACCCCCCTAAGTAGAAGCATGTGCATCACTTGCACATATGTATAACCTTGTTTCACATATCCAGCACATTGTTGTATCACCTGTTTTGTTTACTTAATTTATGAGATTTCCCACGTGCATTCAAATAGAGCTAACTTGTCCCTTTACATGGCTGAATGGCACTCCATTATGTGGATATGTAATACTTTATTCAACCAGTCCTCAAATGGTGCAAACCTTGGTTATACCAAAATTTTTGCACAATCTTTGCACTTACTAGAAGAGGAAATGCTATCTCAAATGATATTAATATTTTGCACTTATACTGACTGATGGTGCCAACTTGCTCTCCAGAGAAGATGAGCCAATTTCCCCTGTCATCAGTCATATATGAGTCCACCTAGGTCCCTTTCCATTACTAACATAGTGTAATATCAAAGTTCTTTATACTTCACATTCCAGGGTGTGAAAAGTATTATTTCATTGTAGCTGTAGTTTAACTTTCTCTTTTTATCTGGCATTTTTAAAACAGTATCCACAATAGTCAAAAATCATAAAATACCATCATCGTCTATTTCCTTGAAATGGTTTCCATAGGGAGTTGTTAAATTTTAGTCTGGGCCTTTGGCTGAGAGATGATTTACTGAAAGTTTAACAGATAAAACAAGCAAGGTACAGGAAGGTGAAGAGGGCTAACCTAACTCACTGAGCTAGGTGGCGACTGGGACCTAAAGTCTTGTCCTCTAACTCATGGACCAGTGTGATTTCCTACAGTAACACTCACATTTTGTTTTATGCCATCGCTATCAAGGGCCAAAGACTAAGAGCCGATACATATTAATAAAATGTCTTTCTATAGAAAGAATAAATTGGGAGGTATCAATTTACCAGACTTCAACCTATACTACAAGGTTATAGTAACCAAAAAGCATGGTACTGGCATAAGACCAGAGAATAAAGCAATGGATCAGAACACAGAATCCAGATATAAAACCATCCTCATATTGCCATGTGATTTTTGACAAAGCAGACAAAAACATATACTGGGGAAAGGATCCCTATTCAACAAATGGTGCTGGGAAAATTGGATAGCCACCTGTAGAAGACTGAAGCAAGATCCGTACCTCTCAACTCTCACAAAAATCAACTCACAATGGATAACAGACTTAAACCTAAGGCATGAAACTGTAAGAATTCTAGAAGAAAATGTTGTAAAAACTCTTATAGCCATAGACCTAGCAAAGAATTTATGAAAAAGATCCCAAAAGCAATCACAGCAACAACAAAAATAAATGAGACCTGATCAAATTAAAAAGCTTCTGCACAGCCAAGGAAACAATCATTAGAGCAAATAGACAACCTACAGAATGGGAGAAAATATTAATATTTTCATGCTATATATCCAATAAAGTGCTGATTACTAGAATCTATAAAGAACTCAAGCAAATCATCAAGAAGAAATCAATCCCATTAAAAAGTGGACAAAAGACATGAACAGAAACTTTTCAAAAGAAGATAGACTAATGGCCAATAAACATATGAAAAAAATTCTCAACATTTCTAATCATCAGGGAAATGCAAATCAAAACCACAACAAGATATGACTTAACTCCAGCAAGAATGGCTTTTATCAAAAAGTCTCAAAGTGGCCGGGTGTGGTGGCTCACGCCTGTAATCCTAGCACACTGGGAGGCTGAGGTGGGCAAATTGTTTGAGCTCAGGAGTTCGAAACCAGCCTGAGCAAGAGCAAGACCCCATCTCTACTAAAAATAGAAAGAAATTAATTGGATAACTAAAAATATATAGAAAAAATTAGCCGGGCATGGTGGCGCATGCCTATAGTCCCAGCTACTCGGGAGGCTGAGGTAGGAGGATTGCTTGAGCCCAGGAGTTTGAGATTGCTGTGAGCTAGGCTGACGCCACGGCACTCTAGCCCGGGCAACAGAGTGAGACTCTGTCTCAAAAAAAAAAAAAAAAAGTCCCAAAGCAACAAATGCTGGTTGGATGCAGAGTGATAGAAACACTCACACTGTTGGTGGGACTGCAAACTAGTTCAACCTCTATGGAAAGTAGTATGGAGTTACCTCAAAAAACTAAAAGTAGAACTACCATTTGATCCAGCAATCCCATTATTGGGTATTTACCCAAAGAAAAAAAAAGACATTCTATAAAAAAGACACCCGTACTTGAATGTTTATAGCAGCACAATGCACAATCGCAAAGATGTGGAAATAACCCAAGTGCCCATCAATATATGAGTGGATTAATAATATGTGGTATATGTATATGATGGAGTACTACTCAGCCATAAAAAATGTGAACTAATACCTCTTATATTAACCTGGATGGAACTGGAGATCATTCTTCTAAGTGAAGTGTCACAAGAATGGAAAAACAAACACCACATGTACTCACCATCAAATTGGAACTAATCAATCAACACTTATGTGCACATATGGAAATAACATTCATCAGAAATCAAGCAGGTGGTGGGGGAGGGGATGGGTAAATTCACACCTAACGGGTACAATGCACACTATCTGGGTAATGGGCACACTTATAACTTTGACTCAAATGGCACAAAAGCAATGTAACAAAAACCTCTGTACCCTGTGATATCCTGAAACAACAACAAAAAATAAAATTTGAAAAAAAGCTATTTTGGTTGTGCTGGTTGCACAACATTGTGAATATAATTAATGCCACTGAATTGTACAATGGTTAAAATAACACATTTTATGTCATATATTTTTACCACAATAAAGAAGTCAAAATCAAAAAAATAAGAAAAGAAGAAAAGAAATAAGATACAAACAATAATTCATGGATATAAACAAATAATATAAAATATAAATAAAATAAATATAAAGCTTTATAATAAAAA